>SNQJ01S0061489.1:0-26040 GCA_010110895.2 Picea sitchensis | reverse complement strand
GTTATGTATGGGTATTGCTATTGGCAGAAGTTTTGGCACTTGACCAATGGAAAGAATTGCTCAGAGTTAAAAAAAAATGGAAATATATGGCAGCGGAATTAGCAGAGTTAATGAGGTAGTGTATTCAGAAATGGGAGGAAAGAGTTGATGGAAAACGAAAGTGGAAGGGTGGTTGGAATGTGGACAGCCTCCCAGCCTAAAGTTTAATTGCTACCCGGAAAAAAGTTTGGCACTTGACCTGCAGAAAGAACCACTCCGATATCACTTGTGATGTACTTGGCAGTGTTCACAAGGCACCATCATTAAATTATAAGAAAATGGTCCAACCCAAGTAATGCATAAATGATAAAATATTATATATTGAAAAAGAAAGTGATGATTACAATGAATGAATGGTTTGGTCTTATATAGCCCCGAAGAGGAGTGGTCACGATGAAAAGTTGTGACCCTGACATATTAATCTATTTATAAACAATAATATTTAATCGATATATTTAGTATTGTAATATTACATTTACTACCTTAAAACATGTGTTTAAACCCTTTCAGCCTTGCAAATAGCAATTTTTGATGGTGACATTATTATACTCATCATTGAGTCCTCTTTCTTGATCTTTGTATCTATTCTTAAATGATATAGTTTAATCTTTTGATGAGTGCATGTCTAGATGCTCCATGTCCACATCTTGATGGTGAAAATTTTGTGATTTTAGTGGGAATATGGTTGATTATGTTATATGTTCTTTCAGCTTGTATTCTGAATTTTATCTTTCATGAATGAAAAAGTGGTGAAGTTATCAACAAAACATCCATATACCTTGGAAGTTTGAAATTTCTTGAGCTAACATGCGTTGACTGGCATCAATTGCAGGTGCCAGCGACACTGAGATTTGTAATGGATGGGGAAATGCCACATTTCCTCCTTGCAAAGGATCTTATTCTGCAGGTAATGTCCACCATGGTTCTGAGCTCTTTGAAATAGAGCTTGTTGGCAATTCCTCTTAACTTGCCCATCTCACATATTTCATTTCAATCAGTTGCTTGGCTGATGTTGTAGGGTTTTCTGCTGTTCTTTTAATAATATTGACTTTTGCTTTTGGTCCCCATGCAAAATACCTTTGAGGGCTACAATTTTGGTATATTTCTCTATCAATCTATTACAGTATGATGCATTAAGTATTGCAGATTATTGGTGAAATAACTGTTTCCGGGGGAACTTACCGAGCCATGGAGTTTTCAGGATCTACTGTTAAAAGCTTGACGGTTAGTACTAAGCATGCTTATAATTTTTCATAATTTTGTTTTTCTTCTGTATGGTAATGACTTCAATTGCACAGTTTTTATGGAAATCAGCATGTATTGCAAGACCTTACTTCTGGTTTTAACTTTTAATATCTGACAGATGGAAGATAGAATGACATTGTGTAACATGGTTGTTGAAGCGGGAGGGAAGAATGGTGTTGTTGCTGCAGATCAGACAACGTTCGACTATCTTGAGGTGTTGTAGTTTCTTATATTTGCAAGTAATGATGAAGAATCTTAGACCTGTTAAAATGTGATAAAATTTAATATATGTTTTCATACTCCATCTTGGCAACCCTCTGTAGTTTATTATTTTTCCATTTATGCTTGAACTGTTTCCATAATATTATTGGTGGCATATAGGAAAAAACATAAATCTCGGTTGTCCTGTGCCCTACAGGGGAAGACATCATCTAGTTTTGAAGCGCTTTACAGTGATGAAGCAGCGAGGTATGATGACCAAGTTTTTCCACTACCATTCTATCAGTGGTTGTAGTTTATTTACAAAATTTAAGTCAGAACTCGATATAATTGATCACAACATAACTCAATGAAAATTCTGTTGATTGGTTATATGAATTATAGTTTTGTAAATAAGTTGATAATCACCTTCAGCTTTATGTGTACTTGTCTCCCTGTACATGGCACTTTATTCACTTTTCATTTACACACATGAACATGTTTATAAAAAAATTGTTCTAATTTCAATGGAACATTGAGAAAGGCCTTTATGCTAGTTTTGATATCATGGAGATAAGATAAGATAAGATAATTTTATTAATATCCAACCAGATGACCACAAATAGGTCAAAGGGACTGCTAAGTATAAAAATGTGGATTACAAAGTGGAAGCACAAAGGCTGCTCCTAAAAAATATATAAAAGCAGCATAAGAGAAGCAGATCTAAACTCAGTGATTGATAAAATATTCTTGGAGAGTGATAAATAAAACATTGACTCACATGATAGAGGGATCAACTTAAAATCAAGGGTGTTGGACTGGGTGATGATAAGTTTACAATGATGGGCACTTAAGATACATTTTGTCTACTATTAGAAGAATCATAGGACTAAGTTATTTTTGTAGACAAGAGTGAGGCTAGGATAGGAATCTAACCTACTCTTTTTTTTCCTTGGAAATAACTCCCCGGGAAACTCTTGGGCACTTCCCCTCTTTTCAAGGATGATACCTAGTGTAAATTGGGTGGAGTATTTAGTGCGTTTAACCCTTGTGGGAATTGAATCGGGGATCTGCATAGCATGCCAGATTACCGGCAATGTTTTGGCAATAGTGGCACCAACCTATGGAGCTAACCCTTGGGGCTTAAGTCTAACCTACTCTACCAAAGCCAAGACTACTTTATTTCCCTAAGCATTTAGGGTGGTCTATAGGGGTTTGACTCAATAATCCAATGGATGGAAACCCTAGGGATATCAACCTTTCTACACTATTCAAGGCATAGTTACCGTATATGAATTTCGGATTCATATTCGAATTCGATATGATTGGGAAAAAAATACCAAAGTATACTTCTCGTTAATACCAAAAATACCATAAAATATATTCAAAATTTAAAAACTTCTCCACCAATGTATGTGCCGCTTCTATAAAATCTAACAAGTATCATGATGATACTAGTATGGAACCTACGACTAAAGTTAATTTTCCAGAAGAATGTGCATGAGAGTCATCTTTATGAGAGAGAAGAGAGAGGCATTTAAATTTTATTGATAATAAAGGACACAACATTGCAAGAAAATGTTTTTAAAAATTGAAAAGTGAGATTTAAAGTCCACACATATTTCATTGTCAAGAATGAAGCTTGTTACCCCTCACATTGCTCATATCCAGTTACACAAGGAAGGTTATGATGATATCTATTGATCACTTGACAGATGCAGGGGGTAACTTATGGACGCACACACTTCCCCTAGCATTGCCCTTATGGTATGTTCTTATACTGACTAACTGGTCAATGATTAGGTGTGCTATGTTCAGAGGGAAGTGGAGAGTGTAGAGATTTATGCTTATATCCCTAGGGTCTAGCATGAGCACTGGTGATAGTTCGATGCTTTTCCAGTGATATGATGCTATAGTTGGTACATGATATGACTTTAGTTGATTATTCTTTAGTGGGACATGGTTAGATGGGATTGATCACACATTTTCCCTAGATGATGATCTCTCCTAGTGCCATGGTTATACTTTATTTGATGATGACACATTTTTTGGTTATATGATTCATCAGGAGATACCTAGCTTATTGACCGAATTTACTATGGTTTATGATTGATTATTTGTGGATTGGATGATATCACACCCTCCTAGTGTGAGCGCCCTAGCTCATGATGTACTTTTGGTGGTCATTTTACAATTTTGGAGGTATGTGCTATGGTTTTGATGGAACACTCTTTTTCTTGTACGCATGTTCACGGTGTTGTTATCATTTTTGAGGAGGTGCGACCCTTATTAACCACATGTGGCCTTCCTAGCTTGAGCGCTTTGGTTCATCGACTTATAGTTACATGGGATATGTTATTGCCTAAACTAGCATCTAAATGGAAAAGCTCAATCCACGGATGCCACCTTGGGGTAATGGATGGGAGTTGTGTCATTATCACCTCAATACAACTTCCCCTTTACTTTTGGCCGGCTCTTAAGAGGCCAAGGGGGGTATCCCTTCTGATATATTATTGATTATTAAGTGAGCCTAGGTAAATCTTATTTATATGACTTGGAGAAGAAAAACAAAGATTTACTTCAACAATAAAAAACAAAGATTTACTTCAACAACAAACCAATTGAATCTTGTTATCATAGGATTTGTACTTCTGCAAAGTCCTCCATAAGATTCCAATCTTGAGTAACAATTGGAAGTTTCTACCACTGTCACCTAAGTAGATACTTCCCTTGTGTTAGTGATGGCAGAAGATCTAACACAAGGGAGGCTTCCCTGGTGACCTCAAGGGATCAAATAACAAGATCAATCGAGCCTACAACCCCTTATCTTGGTCATCTGAAGGTTAGGTCTAGGTCTAGGAGAGGTAAGAAAGGTAACAAGGTAATTGGTTCACCTATATGAGACAATAAACAATTTGGAGCATAATATAGACAATTACCAAGTTATATAGCTCATAAATGACCTCTTAGACAATAGATAAGCAATGAATCCAATTGTTGTTGCAAATTACAACAATAAGACAATGTATAACAACAATCAATCTTTTGCAACAACAACAAGAGAAAATACCCAAAAATGTAGCAATTGAGCATGGAAACTAAGCCTTTAACATATGCAACAACACCCAATTACTAGATTTAAATTATGAGTATCTTAAGCCATTTTTCCAAGTAAGTATGCAACAATTAAAGTAAGCCCTGGTGGCTGAAGCAAACTTTTATAACAACAATAATAGATATCATTAGTTTGCTAGAGTTAGAGTTAGAGAAGTTAGTAAAATTGCTTTGAGAGAGAGAATGCTAGTTCTAAGTGCAATTTTCACCACAAGAACAGCTTTAAACTAGTGTCGTTGTCTTTTAGGGATTATGGAATCAAACACGCAACACCTAGAAGATTGAACTAGATGATAAAGAAGAATGAGGTTTAAACCCTAAGGTGCAAAGCCTCTTGGGCCTTAGGACTAAACCTTCAAGAAAATGATCCCTAGGGTGCAAATCCTCTTGGGCCCTAAGTGTCATTTTCTCTCTTCTAGATAACCTAGGTCAAGGATCAAAGATTGGGATAAAAAACCTAAGGTGCAAGTCCTCTTGGGCCTTAGGTCCTTGAATCCTAACGAGAGAATGCTTTCACAAACAAAGCATATGAAGGAGAGAAAGACTTATGTCTCCTCCCTAGGGTTTCACCAAGATAAAGTAACATGCAACAAGATAGTAATTATCACCTTAAAACATTAGCAATGACATAAAATTGCAACAATTACTTATCCAAGTCGCTAGGTAAAGAAAAATCCTAGTTGCAGCAACATACCACCCAAGAAAGCAAAAGCATCCACAAAGATCCTTCTTCAACAAGTGCACATGAGATCTGTTGCCGTCCTTATACACACCTATAAACATGGAGAAGTCTCCAACCCACTTGGTGTGTCCTTGGAGGTACAAGCCTAAGTCCAAACCCATTGTCACCTCGACTTGGAGTCTGGACTTCTTCCGTCTAGGCTCACTTCTAGGGAAGCCAATGGGGGTGGACCTTACTTAACTAAGTTAATTTGATTAAGTGTTCTAGGAGTTAATTTTAAATCTTGAATTAGGGAGACCTAACCTAAATGACAATCAACAATGCAATGCAAAAGTTTAATGTCAAGCAAACTTCATTACCTACAAACTCAATTAAGACCAGTGCCTAAAGATGGGTAAATGGAGTCAATACGATTATACAACAAATACACAATTAAATAAACTAATCACAATGAATAAAGAATGTAACTTTACACTTAAGACAATTATTGAATGAAATGAAATAGATATACAATGAACTAAACAAATCAAGTGATTATACACATATACAAGAGAATTAAACCAATATACAATGAAAGATTATAGCATGAGATATTCACAAATGAAAAATAACTTGAAAACTTGGAAAGAAACTTGCCCAAAGAGAGAGAGTGTGCAACTTTAGATGAGATGGCTTAGAAAGTAAACTTACACAACTTAATTAAGAGATAACTGAAAATGAAAACACATAAGTTGTGAAAGTGTTGTTAGTTGATTTTAGAAGAATTTTAAAGTCTCTCTTTAGTTAGGGGGATTAAGGTTTGAAGATGCAAGCCTAAACTATGTGTCTACCCCTAAACTCTTACTGCTTTAACCAAAAGGACTGTTGGATGCTCAATAAGAAGGACAAGCAAGGTCCTTCCCTAGCTGCATAGGTCAATCCGAAATGCTTGGATGCTCAAGCAGGGAGGACACTGAGTGCCGTGAAGCTGTCCCCGACTTCCACCCCCTGTAGCTTCCACAAGTCACCCTTTTTGATGGTGAAAGTTGTATCAATTTGGGTGCCTAGTTACTAGATATGATTACTTCCCAAATTAAAAAGTTACAAAGGTATTAACAAGTTATACAAGCATTATGCTATTGCATGGATTGGCTAGGCCAAATCACTTTGCAAGGTGTAGGCAAAATAAATCAAAGCAAAATAAAATGACTTGAAAGTAAAAAATATTTCACCTAGCCACACAACCTTGCCTTAAGGACAAGTGGGGCAAAAGAAAAGATGCAAAACAAAAAACTAAACTATCCCAGCCTTACGATTTTGCATGGATTGGCAAGGCCAAATCACTTTGCAAGGTGTAGGCAATTAAATTATTTACAAAACAGAAAATTAACTTTTAGGCAATCGAGTGCCTGAAGTCGTCCCCCACTTCCACCCTCAGAAGCTTCCACACAAGTCACCCTTTTGATGGTGAAAGTTGTATCAATTTGGGTGCCTAGTTACTAGATATGATTACTTCCCAAATTAAAAGTTACAAAGGTATTAACAAGTTATACAAGCATTATGCTATTGCATGGATTGGCTAGGCCAAATCACTTTGCAAGGTGTAGGCAAATAAATCAAAGCAAAATAAAAATGACTTGAAAGTAAAAATATTTCACCTAGCTGTTTCACAACCTTTGCCTTTAAGGATAAGTGGGGCAAAAGAAAAGATGCAAAACAAAAAACTAAACTATCCCAACCTTACGATTTGCATGGATCGGTAAGGCCAAATCACTTTGCAAGGTGTAGGCAATTAAATTATTTACAAAAACGTAAAATTAACTTTTAGGGAGATAGCTGCTCCAAGAGACTCTTTTTGGGTCGCCATAAATGCTTGAATAGAGAGAAGAAGAAGAGGGTTTTGAAACCCAACTTGAGATGCTCTTTTGGAGTGTTTTGAAACCCAAAATGGACAACACCTTCCCTTGTTCAAGGGAGAAATTCTAAAACAGCGAGCTAATGCTTGCTTGAAATGTTGCCAAACACTTGAAATATTTTAAAAATTCTATGTTAGTACAAAACATACCTATATGTAAAAATATGAACAGAAAAATATATTTTTAAAGGCTATTTCGTAACTAAAAATGCCTCAAATCAATAGAACATGAAGAAAAAATCATAAATTTTGAGGCTTGATTAGGCTATGTTATCCCCGCATTTTTAGGATAATTCAGGAGATCATGTCTCAAGGCCCACAGTCCTAGACATGGAGTACCGGAGCAGATTGACCTAAGTATGACTCGAGGGCCTAACACCATTTTCTTCTTTCCATCAGCCTTTGTCTGTTAGCAAAGAACAACATCCACCACGGGCCATTCCTTGTATCGGCGAGGTTCTTTCGCTTCCATGAGGTAATTGGTCAAGGTATCATGGTATGTGTCACTTTTGATCATTGAAACTCTTTAAATATATGCATCTCATTCCTTTATCTCTAACAATTGATTGGATCTTCCGGGATGCCGGGCACGTATATTCTTGCACGCAGGTTTTTAATCTCGTGGGAATTAATGCGCCTAACTAGCTCCAAGCTAATTTTCCGAGTTTTTTTCCCGTGCTTCCTCCTCCAGTGGTGTAAGGCGCCTCGGTGATCAAGATACAATGAGTAACCTCGTGATGATTGTAAATGACCATGCAAGGCAATGTCTTGAGTCCGAGAGATTCCGCCGAAGTCTAATAATGCTTTTTAATTAATTAATTATTTAATTAATTAATTATTTTTTGAGCTTATATTGTAAAAACTTCGCCTTTTGGGAGAAAGATAGGTATTTGTGCTCAAAATGAATGGGAATACACCTAGCACCACTGGGTTTAAAAGTTTCTACCATTTTTTGCTTTGTCGTCCAATCTCCGAAATGCTTAGGGTCTAAAATGTAATAAATTTTAATTAAGCAATGATTTTATTAAAAACGCCAAAACTATTGTAAATTTGAGTTTAATTAGTGGATGCAAGGTGGAAAGTGGCAAGAGATACCCTCCTGAATCCAAACCCAACCCTTTCCCCACCTTTTCCTAACTTAATTTAACTCATTTATTGGACTTTTTGACTAATTTCCCTCTTTCCCTAGGGGGAAATTCGACCCATGACTGGATAATTATCTAAAAAATCCTCGATTTGCCAAATAAGGCCACCACACATGTGTGCGCCTCCCTAAGCCTTATTTTACCACCCCTTTGACTAGACTCTTAACTAACCCTCACCCTAATTAACTACCCATCACCCAAGCCACCACGTGGCCCCCTTATGGGTGCGCCCCTCCATACCCTAGCACCCTCCCTAGATTCCTACTCTCCACCCAACGCTCCATATTTGGAACGTGGGTCCTCTTTCCCAAGTTTTCCTGAGCGCCTCCCCTGAGCCTTTTCCCACTCCCCCTAAGGCCACATTTGTGGAAGGTGGGGTCAGCCTTCTCTCCTCCAATGGTGCGCTAGCCTTTATGGTAATGGCCCATCATCTAACATTTAACCTCCCTAACGTCTTAACTTGGCATCGCAATTTTGAGATGTTTTTACCTTGCACATGGATTGATTTAGATCTAATCCTAGCCCTCCATCTTGCAAATTCGTTTTTGCATAATTCCAAAGCCTTCTAACCCTAGCTAGGCTCTCCTCATGGAGACATGTACCCTTCTTGCATTGGACACTTGTCTCTTCATGCAAGGCCTCTTCTTTTGGCTCCTAGGGGTATAAAAGAAACCCCTAGCCTCCCCATTTCTTCACCATTCTCTTGCTAAGTCTACTATGCTGAAATTTCTTTGCTATCTTCTTGCTCTAGCCACTCTTACATCCACTTCATTTGCTCCAATATTTTGTTGATGAATAAGAAGAAAGCTTTGGAGGACTACATGGTATTGTTTGTGTCATCATCTTTGCTCCACATGAGGTGATATTGTTTCTTTTTAGTTTATTGCATATGGTTTATGGTGTTGATCCTAGTTTCATAGGAAAGCTAGTTGAATGTTATCCATTCCTAGTTTGTGATTCATTGAATGATCTAGGCTTGCAGTGATCTCTTCCTAGTATTATTCTAGCAATCTATCTATGCCATTTTCTGTTATGTGCTAACCTTTTGTAGGTCATCTCTAGGGTTTCACTTGGGAGAAGGTTCAAGAAGGACCTCCCTCAAACCCATACAAACCCAAGTTTTTCTCTTCATCTAATCTCTTTCTTACCATCTCATGACATTTTCAAATTTTGGGTTTAGCTTTTGGATAGGTCACATCTATCAATACTTTACTTCGTTTTTTGCTTAGAAGGTTCCTATGCTTACATAGGAACCTTCCACCACTTTTCAAAGTTTTTGCAGCCCTCTTGGCAGGCCCCAGCCTGCTAATATTTGATGGACAGCGTCAGATCCTAAGGTTTCTTGGCTGCCCAAAACACTTGGGAGGTCTCCTAGCCTACCTTGCTAGGCTTCTGTATCATTTCTCTTTCTACTTTCTTAGGATTTCCAAGTTGCAACACTATTTTGGTCCAATAAACTAACCTAGCATTAGATCTATTCTTTTGTCAATATTTAAATCTAGATCTAGGTATTCTTTGTGAGATCTAACCCTAAATTAATTTATTTCTATTCTATTTCGCTTGTTATTATTTTAAAGTATTCACATTTCATAGATCTCTTTATTTAGCTAAGTTTGATTGCTTGTTCAAAGATCAAATTTTTTGTGGTTAACTTAGCACACACAGGGTTTATTTTTGGGTTGTTGCGTGAATTTGGAAGAAGGCCCATAGCCCACGGCCTCTTCCTAAGTCTCACGGCCTCTTTGCTGCCCCAAACCTCACGGCCCCTTCTTATTCCTCTCCCTAAGGCTCACGGCCTTTCTCTTGGCTACCTACTTCTCTTTTCTACCTCCTCAATCTCGGCCTCTTCTCTCCTTCCTCACGGCCTATCCTTGAGAAACCCCTCGGCCTCTTTCTCCTTGAGCTTCTCGGCCTACACCTTGTCTAGTGTGAACCCTTGCCTCAGCCTTGTCGTACCCTTTAAACTACTCCTCTTTCAGCTCCATAGTTCACTTGCTGCACACATACAAAAGGAATTGATGTTAGTTGGTTGTTAAATCTGCATAGCACACACAAGGAGGCTTTTTGTTAGTAGAATCCCATCTGCATGCTAGCACTTAACATTGATAATCTTTAGATGCATGGTGGTTGAATAATCTACTGTTGAGACACCTAAAACTATGCTGTAATCTTCAATTTGATTGTCATTTAAAAACTATCATAACAGTATTCTAAGGTCATATTACTAAGGTGTGATAGCAGGTCCATATTTCAATCCTTTGTGCTTTTAAGAGTGGTAATCTTGCATCTATTCATTGGTTGTACATAAGTGTTGAAGGGAGGGTAATTTTGTCTAAGAGTTTGCTGCTATTATAATTTAAGTTATACTTATACTTGCTGCTGTTTTTTAAACCAAGAACATACTCAGTTTGGAGCAGCCCTTTGACAGTTGCAATTCATCTATTCTTGCACACATAAACTCACACATTCTCATAGCACCTAATCTTGTTTACACTCAGCCATAAGTTTCAGATTTGAGGTACAGTTAATAACACTTGGTAAGGACTGTTTGTGCATCTAATTTAAATCCCACATAATTGGCATAAACTCACATCTAAAGAAAACCTATGATCTAAACACCTAAGGCAATATTTAATCTCCTTTTGGCATCTAGCATCTTATGGTGTTTATCTCTTAAGCATCTTGGTTTATAAATCTTATTGCATTTGTGGGATAGCCTTGTTCATATGTTGATGATACCTTGCTTGCACCACACACACATGATGATGCTCACCACTAGTTGGAACTAGGCTAATTGTTGATTTGGTTACATTGTTGCATACATACCTTTTGAGGCTCCTGATGAACATGGTTTAAGCTAAATGTGTTTAATGTGTTGATGGTTTAGCTTACATACTTATGCTCTATCTTATGATCTTAATTTCACTTTAGAATACATAAGCATCATCATTGTCACATGTTTATGATATAATCATCTCTCGCTTCTTCCAAGCTATCATCTTTCGCTTATAATTACATGCTTATGTTTTACTTCATACGGTTAATTCTCTTTTAAGCTATCTTATGATGATGTGTTAATAGTTCAAACATTTGCATCCGGCTTTATCTTTTATGAATGGTGGTATAAGCATTTAATTTAAGCACTCGTTTTTCAATCTCTCTATACGCTTCAAACGCTAAACAAGATAAAATCAAGTGCCTTTAAACTCTCTTCAAAATAAACTAAACCAACTCTAAGACCCACTGGATCATAAGAACACTTAGAACATTAGGGAAGTCTTTAAACAACCTGCTTTTGCCATCTAAAACTAGCGAGGAGGACAAATTTTGGGGAAGTGGCTGGGACCGGCCCCAAGTGATTCTTTGGGGATCCCTCGACTAATACTCCTAGTCAGGGTGAAATGATCTGGACCGACCTTTGAAGTTGTGGTCGGAGGTAGCGTTCTCGAAGATTCATACCCAAGTACCATTTGGCAAGATAAGGGAGTTGGAGACGCTAATATAGCTAGGGTTGGGATATTAAAACGCTTAATAAGAACACTAGTTGCATAGATCACCTCGCTTATATTGTGGGGATAGTTGATATATTGTTAGACAACATTCACTTGTGTAAAATCATTAGTATATCTCACTTGCAAATAGTTGTTTTATCTTTAAAATGTGGTGATGATCTACTGGTTAATGCTTCAATCAATATCTTATTGAATAATCTTGTGTGGTGTGGGGTAGACAAGGTTGAGTATCCCACTTGGGAGGCATCACTTGCCTTATCCTTAAGTGCTCGAGTGGTTAGATTGCCAAAGGAAGGCACCCGCGGGTTAAAGCCAATTTGGGGTATGTCATCCTAGGGTCAGAAATTATTGTATCTTTGTACATCTTGTATTATTGTATATCTAAACCTGTAATATTGTACAATCTTGAAGTAATTCTTATTGTGGGGTCTGGGTAACTTGATCTAATTGTAACATTTGTTGTAAATCTAAACACCCTTGCAACATAGTTGACCCCATTGCCCAACCTTAGGCACTAGTCTTTAGTTGACTTAGGAAAGGGCTTCTTCTCATCATAACTTAGACTTGCACTCGCATTGTTGCATGTCATATAGCCATAGTTTTCCCCTTGGCCTATAATCAATTAAAACTAACTCCTAGAACATTGTAATTAAAATCCATTTAGTAACTGTTATCCCCTTGGCTTCCCTAGAGTAAGCCTAGAAGGAAGAAGAAGTAACGCCGGCATAAAGTGAACTTAGACATTGTACTGAGGGCACAATTATGAGCCTGACTTAGTCACGCTGGTAAGTAAGTGGCATAAGGGCTTTGCATAACATTCATTGTCGTGGGATGTTCATTTATCCTTGGTCTAACCGGAATTTAACCTTTTCTTTATTCTCCTTTTTTTTTAGAACTAAGTAATAAAACCTTAGAACTAATAATTCTTTTGAACCTTATTGGCTACAAGGCTTTTAGGTGATTCTTTTCCAAGTGGCTTACCCATTGAACAAATCTATCAAGTATACCGCAAGTAAGGAGCAATCCCTGTTGGCTGCTTGAAATTCTTTTGGAGGGGAAGCACTCATCGGTAGCCGATAATTTGTTCCTCACTCTAATAATCCTAACCAACCTTTGCTCTTTTTTTTTCTTTGTTTGATGCCCCTTGTTTGTCGGAAGTCAACTTGGTCATCCGGGCGACTCCACTTTAAATAATTTGACAAGGCATTTTCAAGAAGGAATTCACAGCTTGTTTGTTTCATCTTTGAACTTGAAAGTTTTTGGATGAATTTGGCATGCTGTCTTTCTTGTTGATCCTTAGTAATTTTGGATCCCGATTTTTTTTCAATGGATGATATCAAAAGACCTTTTGATTTTTCAGAGACAGTTGGTTATCCTAATTATATACCTGAGAATGTTTTGGATGATGTGTATTTGTTTAAATTTCATGCGAGAAGGATGCTTGTACTCATATTAAGGCCTTTTGTAATTTAATTGATGATTGGGATAATGCACCTATCCATGAGGACTCTCTTATGCGCTTTGTTTTCTTGGACTCTTTTGAGGGTCATGGAAGCGCGGGTGATTGGTTTCTTTTTCATGAAGATAATGAGATCAAGACTATACGGGATTTTTTGCATGACTTTTGGAAAGATTTGGGATGATCAGGATGAAATTTAAAGTGAGTTGATTGATGATTTCATGGAAAATGGAAGAGAAGAAATATTTCAAATATAAATACAATCAGTTCAAGCATAGAGGTTGATGATCCACCAAATCCCATTGAGGAACTTAAAGAAACTAATACAAACATGCAGTTGGCCCATGAAGAAAGTCCATGTAAAGGTAATGAGCGGGGCCTTTTGGGCATGGAAGACCAAATGGAAATCATGGAAGATGACTTCACAGAAAATTATAAATATTGCATCCCCATGGATTTGAGCTTCGACAAGGAAAAAGATAGGGAAATCCACAGAGTATATGGATGAATGCATACATGAATCAGTCATCTATGTGGACAAGGTGAAGGAGCTTCGAAGAAAATGTTGAATATTTAGATGATTTGAGCTCCCACCCACCTCCGAACCGTTTTGATGGAACTTAGAAAATTTTTTGAAGAAAAACAAAGATGATGGTTCCCGGTTTGTTCTTCTTCTTCGGCTTCAACCGTAAGAAAAGTTAAAGCGTAATAATGTGGAAATGGAAGGCACTTTCAGCTTGTCAATGTCATATCATTATGAAAATTGGTTGGCCTCCCGCTTCGACAACCGTGAAGCGTGGAAAGCATTCAGATTTTTTACGCTGTATTTTGTCATATTCCAAAGTTGTTTGGTTGAAAGGAAGAAGGATGTTGATACTCTATTGGTTCTTCCGCCAGAAAAGTTCCAAGTTAATCGACTTCATGGTTGGGTCTCTGTGAGTCATCCTGGACTTGGTTTATTCAGACACTTGTGGCATCGCTTCACCCATTCCATGGGTGGTCAATCCATCTCTAACCCCTCCTCAGGTTTTAATTTTGTATTATTTCAATTCTATTATGTAGACATGTACTTAGAATTTTTTCTTGTATCATAATCATGTTGTACTTTATTGTTACTTTAGAAATTTCATTATGTAAATGTTGTTTATATTATTTGATTTCATTTATCATTGTGAATATGTACTAATGTTAAAAATTTTGGATACTCGCATTGTGTGAGCATCAATTTTGTAGGTGCCGGATTCTCGCATGATTTCCGCCATTTCTGCTCGAGTTGATCAACCACACGTCTCCATGTGGAGCCAAATTTTGACCGCTTCTGCTTAGCACGGAGGTAAACTCATATATAATGAAGATTATCTATGTTGAAGACGACAGATGGTTCTACCGGGTGTTTTAAAACACCAAGACTTAAAAATTTTGTAAACTTGACTCGCGACTCCTTACGAGGGTAATAAATGTAATAATGTCTCCGATGGATCTAGCTAGGTCAAAAAATCTTGGATGTTGGCATCGAGGAGTTCCTTGCATCGAGGTTTTTTAATCTCGTGGGAATTAATGCCTAACTAGTTCCAAGCTAATTTTTCCTGAGTTTTTCCCTCCCAAGCCTCCAAAGTGGTGGAAGGTTCGGTGATCACATAACGAGTAACCCTTCTCTCGTGATGATTGTAAATGACCATGCAAGGCAATGTCTTGAGTCCGAGAGATTCCTTACGAAGTCTAAGTCGCTTTTTAATTAATTAATTATTTAATTAATTAATTATTTTTGAGTTATATTGTAAAAACTTCGCTTTTGGGAGAAAGATAGGGCATTTGTGCTCAAAATGAATGGAATAGCACTCCCCTACACCCACCTATTGTCTCAACAAATTTGACCATATTTTGCTTTCATTAAAAAGTCCACTCGAATGGGTTTAGGTCTAAAAATGTTAATTTTAATTTAGTGTGATTTTATTAAAAATCACAAAACTATTGTAATTTGAGTTTAATTAGTGGATGCAAGGTGGAAAGTGGCAAGAGATACCCTCCCAACTGGCCAAAACCCAACCCTTCCCACCTTTTCCTAAACTTAATTTAACTCATTTATTGACTTTTGACTAATTTCCCTCTTGCACTAGGGGGAAATACGAATTGCTGACTAGATAATTATCTAAAAATCCTCGAATTGCCAAATAAGGCCACCTCACACTTGTGGTGCGCCTCCCTAAGCCATTATTGACCACCCCTTTGACTAGACTCTTAACTAACCCTCACCCTAATTAACTACCCATCACCCAAGCCATCACGTATTCCCTTTCGTGCGCTCTCCATAAATTTAAGTAGCACGCCCCTTAGACTCATCTCCACCCAACGCTCCATATTTGGAACGTGGGTCCTCTCCTTTAGACCTATGCGCTCCCCCTTTTGACTTTTCCACTCCCCTAGACCTTTCTATTGGCTGGCCGCCCCCTTTTTCTCCTCCAATGGTGCGCTAGTCTTTATGGTAATGGCCCATCATCTAACATTTAACCTCCCTAACGTCTTAACTTGGCACGTGGGGCCTTTTGAGATGTTTTTACCTTGCACATGGATTGATTTAGATCCAATCCTAGCCCTCCATCTTGCAAATTGGTTTTTGCATAATTCCACAGCCTTCTAACCCTAGCTAGGGCGCGCTCTCATGGAGATGTGTGCTCCTCTTGCATTACACCTGTCTTTCATGCAAGGCCTCTCTTTGCCTCTAGGGTATAAAGAGAACCCTCAAATTCCTCCCTCATTTCTTCACCATTCTCTTGCTAAGTCTACTATACCGAATTTCTTTTGCCATCTTCTTGTTTCCAGGCCACATTGCCATCCACTTCATTTGCTCCAATATTTTGTTGATGAATAAGAAGAAAGCTTTGGAGGACTACATGGTGCATTGTCATGATCATCTTGCTCCACATGAGAGGTGATATTGTTTCTTTTGCTTATTGCATGGTTTTATGGTGTTGATCCTATGGTTTCTTAGGCAAATTAGTTGTTTGTTATCCATCTCTAGTTTGTGATTCATTGAATGATCTAGGCTTGTGGTGATCTCTTCCTAGTATTATTATAGCAATCTATCTATGCCATTTGTCGCTATAAAGCAATCCCTTGCGTGTCATCTCTAGGGTTTCCCCACTTTGGGAGAAGGTTCAAGAAGAGTCCTCCCTTTGAAACCCATACAAACCCAAGTTTTTCTCTTTCATCTTAATCTCTTTCTACGTACCCACTTTACACAGCATTTTCAGTTTAGCTCTTGATAGGTCACATCTATCAATACTTTACTTCGTTTTTTGCTTAGAAGGTTCCTATGCTTGCATAGGGGTCCTTCACTATTATTGTAAGTGTTTTGGTGTACTCTTTGTGGTGCCATGGCTTGTCAGATTTGAGTGGACAGCCAAATCCTAAGGGTTCGTCAAGCCAAAACACTTGGGAGGTCTCCTAGCTCACCTCCTTTGCTAGGGCTCTCGTATCATTTCTCCTCTCTTTCTACTTTTCTTAGGATTTCTGAAGTTGCAACACTATTTTGGTCCAATAAACTAACCTAGCATTAGATCTATTCTTTTGTCAATATTTAAATCTAGATCTAGGTATTCTTTGTGAGATCTAACCCTAAATTAGTTTATTTCTATTCTTTATTTCGTTTGTTATTGGTTTAAAGTATTCATATTTCATAGATCTCTCTATTTAGCTAAGTTTGATTGCTTGTTCAAAGATCAAATTTTTGTGGTTAACTTAGCACACACAAGGTTTATTTTTGGGTTGTTGCGTGAATTTGAAAGAAGGCCCATAGCCCACGGCCTCTTCCTAAGTCTCACGGCCTCTTTGCTGCCCCAAACCTCACGGCCCCTTCTTATTCCTCTCCCTAAGGCTCACGGCCTTCCCTTTCTCTTGGCCACGGCCTCTTCTTCTCGGCCCCTTCCTCAAGCTCTCAAATTTTCTCTCCTTCCCTCACTACCAATTCTTTGAGAAACTCTCTACTTCTTTCTCCTTGAGCTTCTACCACACCTTGTCTAGTGTGAACCCTTGCCTCAGCCTTGTCGTACCCTTTAAACTACTCCTCTTTCAGCTCCATAGTTCACTTGCTGCACACATACAAAAGGAATTGATGTTAGTTGGTTGTTAAATCTGCATAGCACACACAAGGAGGCTTTTTGTTAGTAGAATCCCATCTGCATGCTAGCACTTAACATTGATAATCTTTAGATGCATGGTGGTTGAATAATCTACTGTTGAGACACCTAAATGCTATGCTAAAAATCTCAATTTGATTATCATCTAAAAACTATCATAACAATATTCTAAGGTCATATTACTAAGGTGTGATAGCAGGTCCATATTTCAGTCCTTTGTGCTTTTAAAAGTGGTAATCTTGCATCTATTCATTGGCTGTACATAAGTGTTGAAGGGAGGGTAATTTTGTCTAAGAGTTTGCTGCTATTATAATTTAAGTTATACTTATACTTGCTGCTGTTTTTAAACTCAGAACATACTCGCAAGCTTGGTACCCCTTTGACAGCTGGGTAATTCATCTATTCTTGCACACATAAACTCACACATTCTCATAGCACCTAATCTTGCTTACACTCAGCCATAAGTTTCAGATTTGAGGTACAGTTAATAACACTTGGTAAGGAATGTTTGTGCATCTAATTTAAATCCCACGTAATTGGCATAAACTCACATCTAAAAAGAAAACCTCTAATCTAAACACCTAAGACATTTCTTTCAAGTTCCTTTTGGCATACACATCTTATGGTGTTTATCCTTAAGACCCGGGTTTATAAGTCTTATTGCATTTGTGGGATAGCCTTGTTCATATGTTGATGATACCTTGCTTGCACCACACACACACATGATGATGTTCTCACCTAGCCTAGTTTCCAACTAGGCTAATTGTTGATATTGGTTACATTGTTGCATACTTACCTTTGGAGGCTCATGATGAACATGGTTTAAGTTAAATGTGTTTAATGTGTTGATGGTTTAGTTTACATACTTATGCTCTATCTTATGATTTAAGTTTCACTTCTTTAGAACACACATAAGCATCATTGTCAGCATGTTTATGATATAATCATCTCGTTTCTTCCAAGTTATCATCTTTCTTTTATAATTACATGCTTATGTTTTATGATTACATGGTTAATTCTCTTTTAAGCTATCTACATGTGATGATGTGTTAATAGTTCAAACATTTGCATCTCGCTTTTATCTTTTATGTGAATGGTGGTATAAGCATTTACTTTGGGCACTCGTTTCAAGCACTTCTCATAATGCCAAACGCTAAACAAGATAAAATCAAGTGCCTTTTAAACTCTCTCTTCAAAATAAACCAAACCAACCTAAGATCCACTCGCTGATCATAAGAACACTTAGAAACATTAGGAGTTTTAAACAACCTGCTTTTTGCCATCTGGGGTAAACCAAGTAGGAGGACAAATTTTGGGGAAGTATGACCCCGCCCCTGATTCCACATGGGATCCCTTCTCGACTACTCCTAGCTGTGGTGAAATGATGGACTGACCTTGGAAGCTAGGTTTGAGGTAGCACTCAAGATCTTGAGCACCCAAGGCCATTTGGCAAGATATGGGAGTTGAGACTATCAATACAAGCTAGTTGGGATATTAAAACTTAATAAGAACACTAGTTGCATAGATCACCTGCTTATGTTGTGGGGGATAGTTGATATATTGTTAGACAACATTCACTTGTGGTAAATTTCATTAGTATATCTTCTACTTGCAAATAGTTGTTTTATCTTTTATAATGTGGTGATGATCTACCGGTTGCTTCAATCGAATATCTTATTGAATAATCTTTGTGTGGTGTGGGTAGACAAGTGCTGAGTATCCCACTGGGAGGCATCACTTGCCTTATCCACAAGTGCTCGAAAGTGGTTAGATTGCTGAAGATTCAAGTGGGGTTAAAGCCACTTGGGGCATGCTTGGCCCTGTGGTTTGAAATTATTGTATCTTTGTACATCTGTATTATTGTATATCTAAACCGTTGTAATATTGTATAATCTTGAAGTAATTCTCATTGTGGGTTTGGGTAACTTGATCTAATTGTAACATTTGTTGTAACGAACACCCTTGAACATAGTTGACCCCATTGCCCAACCTTAGGCAACTAGTCTTCTAGTTGACTTAGTGAAAGGGCTTCTTCTCATCATAACTTAGGACTTGCACTTGCATTTCACGCTTGTCATATAGGCTAGTTTTCCCTGGGCCTATAATCACTAAAAACTAACTCCTAGAACATTATTGTAATTAAAATCCATTTAGTAACTAGGGACAACCCCCCTGGCTCCCTAGGAGTAAGCCTAGATCTGAAGAAGTACCCCTGGGGTGCATGTGCGGTGGGCGGTGAACTTAGACATTAGGTCTCCGAGGGCACACTCATGAGCTCTGGACTTAGCTCACGCCAGGCAGCATAAGGGCTTAATAACATTCGTTGCTGCGGATAAGTCATTTATCCTTGGTCTAACCGGGACTTAACTTTTTTCTTTATTCTTTTTCTTTTATTTTTTTTTTTTTTTTTTTTTTTTTTTTTTTTTTGAACCTTTATCATTAGCTTTGTGTGATTCTTTTCCAAGTGGTGGCTCCATTGAACAAATCTATCAAGTATAATGCAAGGAGCAATCCTTGTTGGCTATTTGAAATTCTTGGAGGGGAAGCACTCACCGGTATCCAATACCTGTTCCTCTCAATTTAATAATTTTACCCTTTGTTTTCCTTCTTGTTTTTGCTTTGTTTGATGCCCCTTGTTTGTCGGAAGTAAACTTGGTCATCCGGCTTAATTCACTTTTAAATAATTTGACAAGGCATTTTTCAAGAAGGAATTCATGGCTTGTTTGTTTCATCTTGAACTTGAAAAGGTTTTTTCGATGAAGTTGGTACGTCGCCTTTTCTTGTTGGATCCTTAGTAATTTTGGATCCCAGATTTTTTTTCAATGGATGATTTTGGTGACCTTTTGACTTTTCAGAGATAGTTGGTTATCCTAATTATATACCTGAGAATGTTTTGGATGATGTGTATTTGTTTAAATTTCATGAGGATGGTGATGCTTGTATTCATATTAAGACCTTTTGGAATTTAATTGATGATTGGGATAATGCACCTATCCATGAGGACTCTCATATGCAGTTGTTTTCTTGGACCATTTTGGAGGGTGATGGAAGTGCTCGGGATTGGTTTCTTCTTCATGAAGAAATCAATCAATCAAGAACATACGGGATTTTTTGCATGACTTTTGGAAAGATTTGGGGATGAACAGGATGAAATCTACAAGTGAGTTGATTGATGATTTCATGGGAAATGGAAGAGAAGAAATATTTCAAATATAAATACAATCAACTGCATATAGAGGTTGATGATCCACCAAATCCCATTGAGGAACTTAAAGAAACTATTACAAACATGCAAGAACGCATGAAGAACCATGTGAAACAGAAAAAGAACAGTCTTTGGCCATAGAAGAACAAATGGAAATCATGGAAGATGACTTCACAGAAACTTATATAAATATACGTATCCCCATGGATTTGAGCTTGACAATGAAAAGATGGGGAAATCCATGAGGAAAGTATGGATGAATGCACAGATGAATCAGTCATCTATTTTGACAAGGTGAAGGAACTTGAGTTAGAAAAAGTTGAATACTTAGATGATTTGAGCTCCCACCCACCTCCTCGGATAAACCATTGTTTTTGATGGATAACTTAGAAAATTTTGAAGAAAACAAGATGATGGTTCCCGGTATTTGTTCTTCTTCGGCCAACCGTAAGAAAAGTTGTGTTTAATAATGGAAAAGGAAGGCACTTTCTGGCCATATCAATGTCATATCATTATGAGTTTTATCAAGCCTCCCGCCTTTGACAACAGAAGGTGAGCATTCAGATTTTGCTGTATTTTGTCATATTCAGTTGTTTGGTTGAAAGGAAAGAAGCATTGATACCTGGTTCTTCAGAGAAAAAGTTCCAAGTTAATCGACTTCATGGCGGGGTCTTATGTGAGTTATCCTGGACTTGGATTATTCAGGCACTTGTGGCATCGTTTCACCCATTCCATGGGTGGTCGTAACGTGATCTCTAACCCCTCCTTGTGTTTTAATTTTGTATTATTTCAATTTATTATGTCGATATGTACTTAGAATTTTTTTTCTTATATCATAATCATGTTGTAATTTTATTGTTGTATTTTAGAAATTTTACTATGTAAATGTTGTTTATATTATTTTGATTTCATTTATCATTGTGAATATGTACCAATGTTAAAATTTTGGGTGCCCACATTGTGTGAGCATCAATTTTGAGGGTGCTGGATTCTCGTATGATTTTCGCCTCGTTCAAGTTGATCAACCACACGCCCCTGTGGAGCTGTGATAAGTTGACCGCTCGCTTAGCACGGAGGTCAACTCATATATAATGAAGATTAGCTATGCTTAAAGACTACGATATTCTGCATCGGGTGTTTTAAACACCACACTTAAAATTTTGTAAACGGAATCTCCGCACCACTGCGAGGGTAATAATGTAATAATGTCCTCAGATGGATCATAGTTAGGTCACCTTGGATGTTGGCATCGAGGGAGTTCCTCAGATCGAGGTTTTTTAATCTCAGGAAAATTAAATGTTTCTAACTAGTCTAAGCACTTTTCCTGGAAGTTTTTTCCCTCCCGTGCTTCCTCCAAAGTGGTGCTCCGGTGATCACATACAATGAGTAACCTCTCAGGATGATTGTAAATGACCATGCAAGGTAAATGTCTTGAGTCCTGAGAGATTCCGTCGAGTCTTAAGTCGGCTTTTTTTAATTAATTACCTCCTATTTAATTAATTAATTATTTTTGAGCTTATATTGTAAAACTTCACTGGGAGAAAGATAGGGGTATTTTGTGCTCAAAATGAATGGAATAGCACTCCCTACACCCACCGGCCAAGCTTCTCAAACGGACGGCTTTTGCTTTGTCAAAAGTCCACTAAGTCGCTAGGGTCTAAAATGTAGTTAATTTTGACTGCTAATGATTTTTATTAAAAACACAAAACTATTGTAATTTGAGTTTAATTATGGATGCAAGGTGGAAAGTGGCAAGAGATACCCTCCTAACCAAACCCAACCCCTTCCCACCTTTTCCTAACTTAATTTAACTCATTTATTGACTTTTGACTAATTTCCCTCTTGCACTAGGGGGAAATACGAATTGCTGACTAGATAATTATCTAAAAATCCTCGAATTGCCAAATAAGGCCACCACACATGTGGTGCACCCTAAGCCATTATTGACCACCCCTTTGACTAGACTCCTAACTAACCCTCACCCTAATTAACTACCCATCACCCAAGCCATCACGTGGCCCCCCCCTTTTGGTTGCGCCCCTCCATAACCTAGCACGCTCACCTAGGCTTCTACCCACCCAACGTTCCATATTTGGAACGTTGGGTCCTCTTCCCAAGCCTTGAGCGCTCCCCCAAGAGCCTTCCCACTCCCCAAGGCCACTAGAAGGTGGGCCGCCACCTTTTCTCCTCCAATGGTGCGCTAGCTTTCATGGTGATGGCCCATCATCTAACATTTAACCTCCCTAACGTCTTAACTTGTCACGTGGGGCCTTTTGAGATGTTTTTACCTTGCACATGGATTGATTTAGATCTAATCCCAGCCCTCCATCTTGCAAATTCGCTTTTGCATGATTCCAAAGCCTTCTAACCCTAGCTAGGGCAACCTCTCATAGAGATGTGTGCTCCTCCTCTTGCATGGACACTTGTCTTTCATGCAAGGCCTCTCTTTGCCTCTAGGGTATAAAAGAAACCCCCAAATTCCTTACTCTTCACCATTCCCTCTCTACAAGTCTACTATGCAAATTCCCTTTGCCATCTCTTGCTCTAGCCACATTGCCATCCACTCACTTGGTTCCAATATTTTGTTGATGAATAAGAAGAAAGCTTTGGAGGACTACATGGCATTGCTTGTGATCATTTTTGCTCCACATGAGAGGTGATATTGTTTTTGCTTACGGTATGGTTTAAGGGCATCCTAGGGTTTCATAGGTAAACTAGTTGCATGTTATCCATCTCTAGCTTAGATTCATTGAATGATCTAGGCTTGTAGTGAGATCTCTTCCTAGTATTATTCTAGCAATCTATCTATGCCATTTGCTATGCCAACCTTTGAGGTAGGTCATCTCTAGGGTTTCACTTGGGAGAAGGCTCAAGAAGGAGTCCTCCCTTGAAGCCCATACAAACTCAAAGTTTTTCTCTTTCATCTAATCTCTTTCCCATCTCACAATGCATTTTCAGCCTTGGTTTAGCTTTTGGATAGGTCACATCTATCAATACTTTACTTCGTTTTGCTTAGAAGGTTCCCATGCTTGCATAGGGGTCCCTTCACTATTATTGTAAGTGTTTTGCACTTTGTATGTGCCATAGCTTGCCGATTTGGAGTGGACAGCGTCAAATTCTAAGGGCTCTTGGCTGCTCAAAACACTTGGGAGGTCTCCCAGCTCACCTTGCTAGAGCTTGGATATATTCTCTTTCTACTTTTCTTAGGATTTCTGAAGTTGCAACACTATTTTGGTCCAATAAACTAACCTAGCATTAGATCTATTCTTTTGTCAATATTTAAATCTAGATCTAGGTATTCTTTGTGAGATCTAACCCTAAATTAGTTTATTTCTATTCTTTATTAATTTGTTATTGGTTTAAAGTATTCATATTTCATAGATCTCTTTATTTAGCTAAGTTTGATTGCTTGTTCAAAGATCAAATTTTTTGTGGTTAACTTAGCACACACAAGGTTTATTTTTGGGTTGTTAAGGAATTTGGAAGAAGGCCCATACTCAATGGGCCTCTTCCTAAGTCTCTCAATGGCCTCTTTGTTTCCCAAACCCTCACTCTTACTCTTCTGTTCTCCTCTCCTAAGGCTCAATGGCCTTTCTCTTGGCTAATTTCTACTCTTCCTCAAGTTCTCCTTCCTCACTACCACCAGAAACCCCCACTTTTCTCCTTGAGCTCGGCCCACACCTTGTCTAGGTGTGAACCCTGTCTCACTTTGTCATACCCTTTAAACTGCTCCTCTTTCAGCTCCATAGTTCACTTGCTGCACACATACAAAAGGAATTGATGTTAGTTGGTTGTTAAATCTGCATAGCACACACAAGGAGGCTTTTTGTTAGTAGAATCCCATCTGCATGCTAGCACTTAACATTGATAATCTTTAGATTCATGGTGGTTGAATAATCTACTGTTGAGACACCCAAATGCTATGCTAAAAATCTCAATTTGATTATCATCTAAAAACTATCATAACAATATTCTAAGGTCATATTACTAAGGTGTGATAGCAGGTCCATATTTCAGTCCTTTGTGCTTTTAAAAGTGGTAATCTTGCATCTATTCATTGGCTGTACATAAGTGTTGAAGGGAGGGTAATTTTGTCTAAGAGTTTGCTGCTATTATAATTTAAGTTATACTTATACTTGCTGCTGTTTTTAAACCAAGAACATACTCACTTGGGATGTTCTTGCAGGCCCACTCATTCTTGCACACATAAACCTCACACATTCTCATAGCACCTAATCTTGTTTACACTCAGCCATAAGTTTCAGATTTGAGGTACAGTTAATAACACTTGGTAAGGACTGTTTGTGCATCTAATTTAAATCCCACGTAATTGGCATAAACTCACATCTAAAAAGAAAACCTCTAATCTAAACACCTAAGGCATTTCTTTCAAGTTCCTTTTGGCATATTACATCTTATGGTGTTTATCTCTTAAGCATCTTGGTTTATAAATCTTATTGCATTTGTGGGATAGCCTTGTTCATATGTTGATGATACCTTGCTTGCACCACACACACATGATGATGCTCACTACTTAGTTTCCAACTAGGCTAATTGTTGATTTGGTTACATTGTTGCATACATACCTTTTTTGAGGCTCATGATGAACATGGTTTAAGTTAAATGTGTTTAATGTGTTGATGGTTTAGTTTACATACTTATGCTCTATCTTATGATCTGAATTTCACTTTAACACACACATAAGCATCATCATTGTCACATGTTTATGATATAAGCATTTCGCTTCTTCCAAGTTATCATCTTTCGTTTATAATTACATGCTTATGTTTTATGTGATTACATGGTTAATTCCCTCTTTGCCATCTTACATGTGATGATGTGTTAATAGTTCAAACATTTGCATCTGCTTTATCTTTATGTGAATGGTGGTATAAACATTTACTTCAAGCACTCGTTTCACAAGCACTTCATACTTCAAACGTCAAACAAGATAAAATCAAGTGCCTTTAAACTCTTCTAAAATAAACCAAACCAACCTAAGACCCACTCGCGGATCATAATAAGAACACTTTAGAAACATTAGGGAGTCTTTAAAACAACCTGCTTTGCCATCTAAAATCCAAGCAGGGAGGGACAGTTTTGGGGAAGTGGCGGGGACCGTCTCATGATTCCATGGGATCCCTTTCTCCACTAATTCTAGCTGTAGAAATGACCTGGACTGACCTTGAAGCTAGGGTCGGAGGTAGCGTACCAAGATCTTGAGCACCTAGCAGCCATTTGGCAAGATAAGGGAGTTGAGACGCTACACATAGCTAGGGTTGGGATATTAAAACTATGACAAGAACACTAGTCAAAGATGACCTATGTTGTGGGGGATAGTTGATATATTGTTACACAACATTCACTTGTGGTAAATTTCATTAGTATATCTTCTACTTGCAAATAGTTGT
>SNQJ01S0061488.1:29498-43734 GCA_010110895.2 Picea sitchensis | reverse complement strand
ATCTGTGAATGAAAAAGGCGCTCCCCCTCTTCAAGATCTGTTGGTTCTTCTGGTTGAATTGTTGCAATCGTGACAATAACAATGGGGTCTACGTCAATGATCTGTCCTTTACCAATATTTTCAGAATCAGATTCTGAATCAGGATTCGTCTCCTTGTCTTTGATCTCAGCCACCAATGACTTTTTTGAGTGACATTCATCGGTGTTGTGCCAAGGGATTTTGTGGAAATCACACCATTTTCCGATTTCCTTCATTGTCTTCCCGTGACCCTTCTTTTCCTGTGGCTTGGACTGGTTTTCATGAGATTGTTTGTTAGGGCCATCTTTGTCATACTTTGGTTGTTGCAGGTTTGCAGACTTGAACTCCCGTTTGTTCTGGTGCTTAAATTTATGCTCGATTTTAACAACATATCGATAAGCAGCACCGAGTGATGAGATGTCCAGAAAATCCATTTCAGTTTGTATGTATCTGTGTAGAGCCCCATGGTATTTTAGAACCAAATCTCATTTGGAGTCTTTGATACCCACCTTGGTGCACAATATATGGAAGGTATTGGTGAACTCCATAACTTCTTGGCCCCTCTCTTTTCGCAGTGTGGTCCATCTCATGTACTAGTCCTCATAGTTGCCAATGGGGTAATACTATTCCTTTACCGCATCCACAAAAAAATCCCAAGTGGACTCGGCTCCATATATTTCAAACTCCTCTGTGGAACTCTGCTCCCAGTAAGTTTCCCACCAATGTTTGACATGGGCGAGAGATTTAAGGAGTGCAAAGGTGATATTTTCTCTGTCAAAAAAATTGTGAACATAGAAATAACCTTCTAACAGATTTAACCATTTGTTTAGGGCCTCTACATCTATCTGTCCTTCAAATATAGGAATATCAAAATTAACTTGTACCTTGAAAGGCGAGGTGCCTCCAAAGTCGTCACTTGATGAAGATGTGCCTATTGATATCAGCAAGTGTTGAAGGATGTGGGCAAAATTCTCCATCATTTCATCCCTCTATCACATGAGAGCTTTCTCAAGCAACAGATTGATAGGATCGTCTACTCCATCGTTTTTCTTTTCTTCCGCCATTGAGGGTTTCTTGGGTGTGCAAGAGAGAATTTCCTCAAGAGAGAAAAGATGAAGACCCAACTTGCTATACTCGGACCTCATCGAGGACATGCACTGAAAAAAACGATCAAGAATAGCCTGCTCTAATACCACTAATCGGGATTTATTTTTGGCATGAAATGAGAGCGGAGATATAATAAAGAAATGCACAGAGATATCAAAGATATTCAATAATATAACAGAAATGTATCAGAGATGAAACCATAAAAACAGATATACAATAATACATGATTTCTATTAATGAAAGAAATGTACAGAGACTGTAAAAATACAGAGTGAAAGACTCGCTAGAATGGTGGCAGCTTATCTCTGAGAAAAGATGTGATGGCTACTCGCATTCGCAAGAAGATGATTACAATGAGGCTCTGAAGGCATTTTTACAATAAACGGGAATGCCAAAAACCCTAGACATCCAAAAAGCTAACCCTAGGAGATGAAGCGCCAAAAGTCATGTGGGCCCTGTTTGGGTAAGTTGGTACATCAACTTCTCGGGGTCGTAACTTTTGAATACGATCTCCGTTTTAGGCGTATGATAGCCCGTTGGAAATGTATCCTCAAGGAGATTCATTTTTGGGGCTCAATCATGCCTTTGGCTATCATTGAAAATCTCAATCCCGAAAAACCTTCATTTAGACCCTAAAAATGGCCCTGAAAATTAAAACCTGCTAAAAATAGTAAATTGCCAAAATTGCCAGAAAATTGTTTTGAGCCAGTTGGAAAAGGTGGGTGGCCACCGATATCCACCTGGATCAACATGGTGTTGAACCAATTCACTTTGTTTAATATTTCATTTGATGACAAGATCCAATCCCTCCTACTCTTGAGCTCAATGCCCAATAGTTGGCAGAACTTGGTCGTCACCATAAGTAACACGGCACCAAAAAGTAAATTGTGTTTTGAGGATGTTTCTAATAGTTTATTAAATGAAGAGATGCACATGAAATCTATGGGAGAGGAAATGTCAAATATGGAGGCATTAACCGTTGGTGATTTTGGAAGGAAACCAAATAGAAATAAACCAATGTGATCCATCTCTAGAGGTAGGCGTGGAAGAATAAACTTCTATCATTGTAGAAAACCTAGCCATGTCATAAAAGATCGCATGCTATTGAAAAGGGAGAAAAATGATCAAAAGGAAGCCAATAACATCAATAATGAAGAAATATTGTTATTGCATCAGATGGTGAGGTATTATTAATTGTTTCTTATGAGTATGCATGCCTTTACACTTCTAGTCATGATAGTGATTGGATTTTAGATTCTGGAGTTTCCTACCATCTACCCCGAGCAGAGAAAATTTGGTTTCTTATCAATCTAGTAATATGGGTAAGGTTTGATTGGGTAATAAAAGTCTTTTTCATATTGAAGGAGAAGGAGATTTTCTAATAAATACATAAGAAGGTTGTAGTCTATTTCTTAGATAGGTCAGGCATGTGCCGAAGCTTGGAATGAGGTTGGTTTCAACTGGGAAGCTGGATGATGAATCCTGCCATATAGTGTTTTGCAAGGGAGGCTAGAAAATTGTAAAGGGTTCGTTGGTTGTTGCAAAGGGGAATAAAATAGGCACTCATTACACATTAAAATCAAAATGACATAAATCGTATATTGTTGTTGTTACAAAGGAGGAGCCTACACCATATTTGTGGCATAAAAGACTTGGGAACATGACTGAAAGAGGCCTGGAAATCCTTGTCGAGCAAAAAAAAATTTCCTGGGATAAAATGTATAGAATTTAAATTTTGCAAACATTATATTATGGGTACACAAAAAAGGTATCATATATAAGGGGTAGTCCTAAAAGGGATAGATAAATATTAGATTTGGTACATTTTGATGTTTTTGGCCCAATTAATGTAAAATCACTAGGAGGGGTTGCTAATTTTGTTACTTTTATCGATGATGCATCAAAAAAGGTGTGGGATTTCCCTATTAAGAGCAAGGATCAAGATTTAGACAGTTTTCAGAAATTTCATATGGATATTGAAAGGGAAATTAACAAATTATTAATATGTATTAGAACAAATAATGGTGGGGAGTATTTCTCCAAGGCATTCAAAGAATATTGTGGTAAACATTTTATAAAGCAAGTAAAAACAATTCCTCACACCTCGCAACAAAATGGAACACCTAAAAGAATGAATCAGACAATAATGGAGAAGGTGAGAAGTATGCTTTCAAATTCTAGCTTGCCTAAATATTTTTGGGCAGAGGTTGTTCATACAGTCTGCTACTTAATAAATTGTTCTCTCACAACCTCATTGGATGGTGGCATTCCTGAAAAGGTATGGACTATTAAGGATTTATGTTACACTCATTTGAAAATTTTTGGTTGTAAAGAATATGTGCATATTCCTAAAGAACAAAGGTCCAAGTTGGATGAAAAGTCATTGAAATGCATTTGCTTAGAATATGTTGATAATGAGTTAGGTTATTGGTTCTGGGATCCTCTAAAAATGAGAGTTTTTAGAAGTAGGGATGTCATTTTTAAGGAAGAACAAATGTTTAAAACTACTAATAAAGGTCTGAAGGTGCATAAATTTGTTGAAATTCAATAACAACAAGAAAATAAGCCACCATTACAAGAAGTCATTGTTGGTTGTGGAGCCTTATTATCTTCTTGATTTAGAGGGCTTGTTTCAGACTCTGAAAAAAGAAGATGAAGTTACAACAGATGTGTTGTAGGTTATATCCCGTCATTTGCTGGATAATAATAAAAGGAAGGATTGGTGATTTCGCTGGTGGACATGGTTGATATTGGGTGAACCACGTATATCTCTGTCTCTATTGTATTGTGTATCTTCTTTGTTTTATTTTTGCATCTGTTTAATATTATTTCTCTACAATCCTCTTTTTTTTCTAATAGTCAATGCTGAAAATAATGAGAAACCATTGCAACAAAATGAAAATGAGGAACACCAAGAAGAAGAACATGAAGAATAGAAAAATCAACAACCATTAGGAGAAATCCTGGAACAAAATTTATCAAATTGCAAGTCTACCAGGCCACATAGACCTTCACAAAGGTATCCCGCCCTCATAATGTATTTTATTGATTCGTGGAGCTGAACCTATTTTTTTTCGGGAAGCATGTGAAGGAGAAAATAGTATCAAATGGAAAAAGGCAATGCAAGAAGAGATAAAATCCCTACATGATAATAAGACATGAGATTTGGTTAAACAACCAAAAGGAATAAAGGTTTTAAATAATAAGTGGGTGTATCGAATAAAACATGAAGGAAAAGAAAATCGACAAAGATTTTAACACAAGGCCAATGGTGAAAGGATTTGGGCAAGAACAAGGTATTGATTTTACATAAATTTTCTCCCCAGTTGTCAAAATGTCATCAATACGAGTAGTACTTGGTCTTATAGGTGCTCTATATTTATAATTTGAGCAATTAGATGTCAAGACAACCTTCCTAGATGGAGATTTGGAAGAAGAGATATATATGGAGCAACTAGAAAGATTTATTGAAAAAGGTATAAAACATTTGGTCTGGAGGTTGAAGAAGAGTTTATAGTGTTTAAACAAGCCCCTTGTCAATGGTATAAGAAATTTGTTTCTTTTATGCTTGATCATGGTTTTAAAAGGATAAATGAAGATCATTGTGTATACATTAAAAGAGATAAAAATGGCAATTTCATTGTCTTATTATTATATGTTAATGACGTGTTGATTGTCGGAAAAGATAAGTTGATGATTAACATGTTAAAAGAAGAATTAAACAATGCCTTTGCAATGAAGAATTTAGGACCAACAAGGGATATTTTGGGGATGCAAATTATATGTGACAGGAAAAGAAAGAAACTTTGGTTGTCACAACAACAATACCTTGGAAAAGTATTGCAAAAATTTAATATGGTTGATGCATAAATTGTAGGTACACCACTTGCTTCTCATCTTAAATTAACAAATAAACAATGCCCCACTAGTATTGAAGAAAAAGAAGAAATTTCCAAGATTCCATATGCTTCAACAATGATCCAACTGGATATTTGTGGCCACCCACCTGTTCCAAATTCCAATTGGCTCATCTTGACAGTTTTCAGTTCAACACGTTTCTCTGTAATGGGGACATTTCTTTGTAATTGTGGGTTCTGCACTTCTAGGGTTGTCCTAAAGCCCTACACAATATCTAGGTGGATAATGGTGTCCGCCCACCTATTCCAACTGGATTATTTTGGAAGTTTTCATGTCAATACATCTTTTTGTACTTCCAAGGCCGTTTTGGGGCCCTAGCCAATGTTTTCTTGGCTTTCCATAGTCAAATTGTAGATAGAGTCAGATTTTGACGATATAATGCATTGTTCTCGAAAAGACCTTTTCAATGGGCTATCACACGCCTAAAATGGAGATCGTATGCAAAAGTTACGACACTGAGAAGTTGATGTACTAACTTACCCCAACGGGGCCCACATGACTTTTGGCACTTCATCTCCTAGGGTTAGGTTTTTGGATGTCTAGGGTTTTGGCATTCATGTTTATTATAAAAAGTCCTTTAGAGCCTCATTGTAATCATCTTCTTGCGAATGAGCGTAGGCGTCACATCTCTTCTCAGAGATAAAGCTGCCACCATTCTAGCGAGTCTTGCACTCTGTGTTTTTAGAGTCTCTATACATTTCTTTCATTAATGGAAATCATGTATTGTTGTATTTCTCTATTTATGGAAATATTTATGTGTATTTAATTGTAATATATTTTCTTTCATTTTGTTCTGAAAATAATCTGGATCAAGCAGTAGGAATCCTAATGTATGCAATGGTATGCACTCGCCCTGATATTGCACATTCAATTGGAGTAGTAAGTAGGTTTCTTACAAACCTAGGAAATGAACATTGGAATGAAGTTAAATGGATTTTAAGATACATTAAAGGATCAATCGGTTATTGTTTGTGTTTTTGAGGTACTGATACCTTGTTGGAAGGATTTACAGATGTTGATATGGCAGGTGACGTGGATTCTAGAAAATCCATAACAAGCTACATCTATACCTTTGCAGGGGCTAAAGTATCATGGGTATCTAGATTGCAAAAGGTGGTGGCTCTTTCTACCACAGAGACTGAGTATATTGAAATAACTGGAGCATGCAAGAATAGATGATTTTAGGGGCTAAATTTCACAAATGGGCTATTTTTCCATGGTTTTTCCCCAAAAAAAATTCTCGAAATTCCATTTTTTTTCTAAAAACGATTCACCCAAATTCCATAGAATAAAATTATTTTACCTTTAAAATCACCAAACTTTTATAGAAACTATATAAAATCCTTAGAAATTTGAATATTTTTACAAAACTATCGCCAAACATTTTACATTTTGCATATTAAGGACTAGTAAGATTAGTCTAGGTTTCTACATTTTAATATAAATTTCCATCCTTAAAATTGTCCTTGCATGCAAGGAAATGCTTTGGATGAGGAGGTTCTTAGAGGAACTAGGTTTGCAGCAAGAAAAGTATGTATTGAATTGTGATAGCCAAAGTGTAATCCATCTTGCCAAAAATCCTTTCTTCCATTCTAAGACAAAGCACATTGATGTCAAATATCATTGGATTCGCCAAGTGCTAAATGATGGGAAGCTAAAGTTGGAGAAAATACAAATAGAAGACAATCCAACTGATATGTTAACAAATATTTTTCCAAGGGAAAAGTAGGAACTTTGCAGAACCTTGGCTGGCCTGATGTAAACATGATGACAAGTGTTTTGGGACTGGATCAATAGCAAGGAGACCGAAACAATAACGACAATATTCACCCAAGCTTCTATGTGGTCTTTAGTGGGAGAATGTTATATGTGAGACCAAATAAAATAAAATATGATACTTTTTATGACTTCTTCATACTTCGAGTATGTTACATTAACCTTGACTCAAGCAATGAGCCAAATGAGTTTAATCTACAATGGTGTTTTTGGGCCCATCGTTCTTTTGTAGCCCATGGTATTTGTCTACCTTCTTTTATGAGAGCCTATATATGTACTCTTGCTTATGCACAAGGAGAACAAGAGTTGAGTTGAAGCTTGATGTATGCATTTTGCTAATAAATAAAAGTTGTTGATCCTTTCCTCATGGTTTTTCCCAATACATTCCTGGGTTTTCCACATAAAATTCGTGATGTTTTGTTCTTGTTTATTTTTGAACATTTTTATTATGCTTAGTGTTTTTATCATGAGATCTATTTAAGTTTATTATTGACTATTGTTTATTTTAAATAACAAATCCCTCTTGGTGGAAAGGCTCAAAGGTGGACAACAATGACACCTAGACTAGCAAGACCTCAAATAAAACTACAATGACAATTCTAACAAATGTTATTTTTCCCTCTCCAAAGGAGCATGACAAAAACACGAACACAATCATGAANCCATTGGTCCCATTGTAAGAAGGCCCTTGGAGCATAGGGAAGCAAAGCCATGAATTGAATTATTCAAATAAGGAAAGGGACCCAACTCCTATGGATCCATTGAATGCGAAAAGTCGTTCTTGGTGATCAATGCTCCAATAGTCCCCAATAAGGATGTGGGTTGAACTAAATTCAAAAGAAGCAAGCGAAAAAAGAGGCAAAAATGAAGGACTGTGATCCTTAACCAAGAACCTTTTAAATTATAAGACTTTCTTTCCGACCCTTGTAAATGAATGAGGTCGATATGTAGCATGTGATGACCAAATTGACAATTAATCATATAGAAGTGAATGTGATACAATTTGAAAAACATTGATATGAATCACCTATGGAACCCTTAAGCTATATTTGAAAAGTAACCCATCATTGTATCTTTCTTTCGAAGTGGGAAAAACCTATCATAACTCAGTTGTCAATCGATAGTGAGGACAACAATCACTGGCTACTATACGTGAATGTGGGATGGTTCATCACCGTTATTCAAGGAAAACCACATAACCTGAAATAACCCGGCGATGGTCTGTAAGGGAGAAGACTTTAACTTCTATGAGATGCCTTTGGGTTTTGAGTTGTTAACATGTTTCCTTATGTTCAAGGAAAATGAACTCTTAGGCAATTATATGCAATTTTAGGTCTTACTCCAAGACCAAAAGGGTGGTTTCAACCCCCTACAATATCCACCAGATACCTAGTATCCCATGTGCTTTATCATAACTAAGGCTAAGTAAAAATCATGTAATACCTAGTATCCACCTCGACTTAGCTCCATACATAAAGTTAGGCTACTATTCCGAATTGCAGTTTATCTCATATCTTTATTTACCTATTTTAAACCAATAATCTAATTCCCATATTATAAATATGTAATAAAATACTTAAATACTTCTCAAACCTTAGAGCATTTACGGAAATTTATTGAAAAAAAATCCCAAACTTTTACTACCAAATGTACCAACCTTCAAATCCTCAGAGTACATAATATCCACAACCGTATTTAAACCTATAACATTTACCACTAGCACAACCACAAACTTGTGCTAGTTTCGACTGTCCGCCATTGTTGAAGCTCTGCAGACTAAAGTACAATAAGCACAAGCGTGGGCACAGACCAGGTACATTTCCAATTCCAATGTACATATATGAAATGGGTGGAAGTGATAAGGTTGCAGTCATTAAAAACGACCCATAGTCGAACACCACCGTTTCAAGCACACCCACGCTCAGCACTAAATTTGCCCACTCGACTACCTTTCATTAGAGTAAAACGTGGCGAGTGGAAGCCGAGGCGACATTTGATAAGCATTTTACCAAAGGTGGCCTTTGATAACCAGACGCCACATACAGTAATTTTTTACAGCGTGAGTAAATGTGAAGCAACAAGCGCACGGTTGTACATGGTCATAAATGGTTGCATTCCATATTCACATCTCTGGATTCTGTAACAAAACATTAATCTTTGTTAATCACTCAGACGTGGCAATCAGCCAGCCACCATAGTAAATTTTAAATATGATTAAGTAAAAGTAAAAAAATAAACATGCAAACTGATGCCTTTATAGTAGTAAGGAAGTTAGTGGTTGAAATCACAACCATTGATTTATTGGGACGACTAAGAATATTCCATCAATATTTAATCGTGTCCATACAAAACTGATTAAGCACTAAAAACCTATTAAATGTCCCCATTGTCAATAGATATACGCCTTTCAGCGTAAAAATAATGAAAAAATATCCCCAACTCTTCACACCAAATCAAATTCTCACAGGGCACAATATCCACAACAGTATCCAATCCTGTGGACTATAATTTCTGTACGATCTTCCCCAAACATAACATGCTAACTTTCCATTATCTACTGGATGCTGAAATGATTACTCATTAAAAGGATTTGCAGTCTCGGAGAAAGCTTCTGCTGCTCTCATGGCCTCGGCCATTGGCTTGAAATGCACTAATCTGTGTTGGGTTCATGGGAATTCTGCTATTTGGAATCCTCCCTGTTCTTCCCGTGGCCCAATCTGTTCCGCAGGCCCGCTTAACAGAACTGAATCCACACCCAATTTTGGTGGTTTTCTCAATTTGAGCCCTTTTCCTGGCAATAAATTTCTAAGTCCAATCCGTTATAAATCAATATGGACTATGAATGCCACCGATTTTGGAGGCGGTATAGTTAAAACAGAGGATTTTGGAGAACCTATTTCTCTGGGAACCATGAAGCTGCCATCAAATGTGGATGTGAAAAAAATAGAGAGCTTGCTGTTCCAAGTAAGTTTTTGAGTCTAGTTGTTTCAGCAGGTCTTTTCGTAACTAGTTGCAGGGGCCAAACCAATTTGAATTTTACAGAATTGTCTGTTTTAAATCCCAAAAAACTCCAAAATAATAAAAAGAAAATCTTATTTCAGTATTGAAGTTTTTTCAGCTCGACATATAATCTTAATTCCTCCATTGGATACCTCCTCTAATAGTGTCAAGTGTCATCTAACATTAACAGAGGGATGCAATAGGTAATCATCTTTAACTCAGATGGATATTGATGATGAAGCGAAGCAAGGATGGCAAGTCAACTGTTCTGTTCTGCACTAAATCTTGTTTTATTACAAATAAAACTTGCCATTTTCAGTTAAACAATCATGAAGAAGAATATCATGATAAGTTAAAAAGGTCTTCTGTAAAGAAGCAATGGATTCAATGCATAGGAGAACAATGAAATGGATTTTCTTAAAACATCGGATTATGGAAGTCAGCACACTCTATGACAGTCATCTGTCTTTCTGCTTAGCTCTTGCAATAAGGATGTGCTAGCTTATTGTCTGCCAGCCAATGACGGTGGAGTATTGTGATTGCAACATATTATATATTATATGTAATTTTGTTTTTCAAAATTATGCCAATTTTGAGAATTCATCTTATAGAAACATGGTAAACAATATGCACCATACAGCAGAGCAATTAATATTGTATAAGTTATTAATGTTGTATAAGTTGGGATATATATCATCAGATTTGAAATATATTGAAACTTTATAATATATATCTCAACCTATACAACATTAATTACTTTACAGTAAGATGCATATTATTAACTGATAAACATAACTTTTAAAAATTTTGTTTTGAATTTTGTGCACAAGAAACTCCTTCAGCAGGTTCTTCAGTATGCCTACATATCTGAATTTTTATATCATCTCAGAAGTCTTGACTCCCTATTTAGTTTGTTTCGAATTTTGTGCACTAGAAATTCCATCAGCAGGTTCTTCAGGATGCCTACATATCTGAATTTTCATTTCATCTCAAAAGTTTTGACTCCCTATTTAGTTTTTTAGAGCAAAGAAAATATGATAATTATAATTTCATGCATATTATTAACTGATAAACATAACTTCTATAAATTTTGTTTTGAATTTTGTGCACAAGAAACTCCATCAACAGGTTCTTCAGGATGCCTACATATCTGAATTTTCATATCATCTCAAAAGTTTTGACTCCCTATTTAGTTTGTTTCGAATTTTGTGCACTAGAAACTCCATCAGCAGGTTCTTCAGGATGCCTACATATCTGAATTTTCATTTCATCTCAAAAGTTTTGACTCCCTATTTAGTTTTTTAGAGCAAAGAAAATATGATAATTATAATTTCATGTATTCTTCAAAGAAAATAATAAACGCTAAGAAAGATTAGCGAATTATAATTTCATGTATCCTTCAAAGAAAATAATAAATGCTAAGAAAGATCATGCTGCTTAATATACTGGATTTGTTGTTGTATTGGCAGTGGGGAAATAGTCTCACTCAAAGCGCAACTTTACCTCTCCCTGTTCCACTAAAGGTCAGTTGCTTTCTTCACATCCACTGTGTTGCCAGTAACTCCATTTTTCATTCTATCTATTTGCTTATTGTGATCTAAGCAGTAAATTTAACCTAAAGTAACCATTTTTTTTTTTTAAATCTTCAATTTTCGATTACATGAAGAACGGGTGGTAAAGGGTGCACCAAATCACGACAAATTATCTAGGCAAATTATCTAGGCTGTTGACGTCTAGTCATAGTGAAGGCCAAGGCCAAAGAGCTAGGAAATAAAAAATGAAAAACATCTAAAAGTCCAAAATGCTACGTAGTTGTGAAGCTCGGTAGAGCATTTAGTATCCACTAACCCACTACCAGGATTAAAACAGAAAGCAAATAAGCCCTCACCCTGTTTAAACTCTTGAGGCCATCTGACGGTTGGGGATGTTAATCATATTTCTTGGATATTGTGTCCTATCTATAATTTGATGGCTATTAAATAGGGATGTTTGCGGTTGAGACTAGTGCCCTATGGTGCAGGGCAGGCATTCATTCTCCAAGATGGCTAGAGGAATAGTTGAGAAATTTTCATTATGAGGGTAATTGCTTGTCATTATTCGTACTTTGAATGTTTTAATTTTTAATTTATTTTTAATATTTTTTTACTTATTTTACTTGAAATCTGGTTAGAAATGGTTGAAATTATAGATTTGAATTGTTAAATTTATATAATTTAAGTGTTTTATGGTTTTAAATCAATTTCTGCATTCAAAAATACAATTTAAACAATGAAAATTTGGAATTTCACCCAGAATTATCTAACCAAATTTAGACAATAATTACTTAAAAAAACCTAAAATGTAAAACATATAGAAAACACTATCATTATACCCTCCATATGATTAGTTGTATCTCATATATCTCTTTAGAAGCCTTAAGTAATGAAGACATATTTTTAAGTCAACCTTCCATTTATTTCCGTATCAACCTTTAGGGGTGAATATTTCGTTCCAGTAAAACATTGAAAGGCTCAATCTCAATATCTACTATCAATCCTTACCTATCGAAGCTAAAAGGTCCCTGATTTTGGTGTGATTCTTTTTTAACAACAGATCTTGACATAATACATTTGTCATGAAAATGAATTCTTGTCATGAAAATGAAGTCCATTTGGTGTGATGAACATAAGTCTAGGCGGTCTTTATCGCTTGTCCAATTCCCGCATAGGTGAGAGGAGTGCTGCCTCTACCCACTAAGAATGCCTAGAAGAGGTCCTGCCTCCGTCCGGCTCCCTGCTTTTGAAGCAGGGCACTGTCCCCAAAGGGAAAGCAACTGTGTGAAATGTTTGAAGCTCCATTGCGACCTTCTTTTCTTGGAACCGAATTTGCAAGCACAAATTTGTCATGACCATAATCTTTTTGGTCCAAGTAAAATCTAAACTAGCTGACTGATAACCAAAGATAATGTTGTTAAGAAAAATATCATTTCAATCCAAATTGTGTCGTGATCTGTTAAAGTTGGTATTCCATGGATGGTCATCCCCTAAGAGAGCAGATATCCAGGTTACCAGAGAAGGGGTAAATGGCCATACAGTGACTCATCCTACCTCCAAGCATCCTAGGCTTTTTTTTATAACCAAAATATGTTCTTGGATCTCTAATCGCCACAAAAAGACCCAGATGGGACATACAATGACCTAAGGCCATGCTATTATTGACTAAGGACCAGGTAAAACAGGGTTTCTTTGGTTCTAGAGGGGCCTTCCAAGTCACTCTAAGTCTGTAGCACCAAGGGGAAAGCTTGGGCTTAAGCTTCTAGGCTTTGTTGAGTAAACCAAACTGTTTTTCCAAGTCACTCTAAGTCTGTAGCACCAAGGGGAAAGCTTGGGCTTAAGCTTCTAGGCTTTGTTGAGTAAACCAAACTGTTTTTGGTTTTAACTCTTTGTTAAATACACTAGGCCTCTTCCTAAACACATGGGCCTCTCGAACCCTGTTACACTAGTAGACAAAAGGACCTCCTCATTACACAAGGCAGACATGGACTGGCCCTATAATAATGTAAACATATGTCACTGACGTGAAAGCACTTAGTTTTTACCTCTTCTGCTAGGCAAGTTGAATTCTTATTCCATGAAGTTGCTGAGTATGGGATGCTTGCTCCCAACTCTTGGATGTTGGTCAGCAGGCTGTATAGCAGGTTTGAAACTCAATTTCTGCTGATCATGGCTCTAACGAGTTCTGATACCATATTAGAATTTTCTGTAGCTGGTTCCTTTTTTTCTGAAGATGAAAGCTCTGATACCAAACTCACAAGAATTCTGGTACCATTCACGAGCCTGGGCAGAAACAAGAAGATTGTGGAGCAAGTGAACCCAATGCACTAATAGAAATTAACGACACAGAATACATTACATTATCCTCAGCAGTTCAGCAAAATTACAGTTAAGATATGTTATAAATTTGACTCAACTTTGATTAAATTGAACAGATTCTGAAGTAACTCGCAATTCACCTTAACAATCTAAATTTAAATTTATTCCTGTGGACAAATATACAAACATTTTTTTCGCTAATTAACAGCTCCAGCATCCAATGCAACGATGTCCTAACTATCTTGTTCTCAGCATGCCAGTAGGGTGGAAAAGTGCAATAATTTGGTCCAAGCAACATAGATTTGCTGTCCACTCTGTCACCATCTAGTTAGATGTTTAAATTTGCTCCACTAAACCACCATTAATTTCTGAAAGGTCACTTAGCTATCAGAAGGATTTTGGGGACAAATTTTGCCCCATTCAAAGTGTGGCAGAGAATAGGCAAAAAAACACTCAGAGGCTGAAAATTGAAGAAGGAAATGATATTTCAATTATACAACAATATTGAGTTAATAAGACCATAAAACTATGGTTTCGGGGTCAAGTCCCCTGCTAGATAGCATATG
>SNQJ01S0061488.1:5793-27196 GCA_010110895.2 Picea sitchensis | reverse complement strand
ATATGTGGATGGGAGCTCAAGGTTCAATAATGAATTAAATTAATTAAACAAAATTTTAAGATGATCAAGATTAAACAAAGTTCCAGTTTAAAAGTTTTATGTTTTGATATTTTTTGCAATTATCATTTGAATTTAGTGGTACTATCTGGAATTTGAATGCATAAATAAATTTAACATCTGGAAATACCTTTGGAGCATTAGAATTATGTAAATTTAACTATTAAAAAATGTAATTCCAACATTTTCTAATTAAATAAAAATTAAAAAAAAATAAAATTAAAATTCTAAAACATTTAAACTACATCCTAAACAAAACCGCTTGAAAGAGGACGCTCTGGCTTGTCATCCCTGGTTCCTTTGACATTGGTAAGATGGAGCATAACTCTCGTGGGAGGAAATTTTGAGGCGAATAGTGTCTAATTTATTTTCCAACATAGATCCTCCCTTTTGTGAACCAGATGCATCCATGTGAACGCTTGGATCCTACAACTTAGCTGTGAGACTATGGTGGTTTAATAAAGTTGTGATTTGAAGGCAAAGTATTTGCCCCAACCTATAAGATTAACTATCAACATGGATTAATTAACTATGAAATCTAATTTAAAAAAAAATAAAAATTAATTGGATTTTAATTTTATGTTATTGAGATATGGATGTAGACTTATAATTATTATAACATTTTAATAACAAATATTTACAATAACTCTTCGCCATTATGAGTATATCAATTTACAAAGGATTTGCATGATAAATATATATTTTATGTTGATGTTAAATTAATTTTCAGATTTTATAGGTGTTTTGTGTGTTGTGTATAATTCAAGTGGTCGAGAGAGTGAACGTTCTTTCCTATTCCATCCAAGTTTTAGTTTTGCTCTGTGACATACTTGTTTTTAGTGAGTCAATTGTTTGATAATAGATTAGAGGATAAGAGAAAATTAACATATTATAAGGAGGTGATTAATTCTAATTAAAAAAATCAAAAGTATTTCTTTATTTTAATTAGGGTAAAGAAAAAAATCAACATTGTTAAAATAAAAACGAACTCTTACAAGTTCCATAGTGAAACAAATTGTTGGACAATTCTTAAAATGTCACGGGTCGAAAGAATTTGTCATCTTTGTGACAATACTCCATAGTGAAATAGGGCATTGAACAATTCCTAAAACGTTGTGGTCAAAATAATTTGTCATCTTTGTGACGCTAAGATGATTGAAATGAAAAACATTTTTTCTTAGAATGTCCTCTGTACACCCACATTAAATCACAATTTCCAAATATTTGTCACAATACCAACATTTCTAACCTTTTAACTTACCAAAATTATAATGGTTTAAGAGTACATTTCTTAAAACTATTAATCAAAATTTGAAGGTTATTACTCTGTCCAAAAAATTTTGAGAGCGAAAAGATCACCTTCGCGCTCCTTAAATCCCTTCCCCATGTCATAGCTTGGTGGGAAGGTTACTAGGAAAGGTACATTGTGGATGAATCTACACCATTTGGGAGAGAACCCACTTGGCCGACCTTTGTATATGTCTTCAAGGATGAGTTCTACCATCTCAGAAACTATGATGATCGATACATGAGATGGACAACTTTGCGTTCAAAAAGAGAGTAGTCGGTGTCGGAGTACTCTAACATCTTTCATACCTTATGCTCAAATATAGGTATCAAAGACTCTAAGTGGCACCTAGTTTTAAAGTACCACAATGGTCTCCACAGGTACATTCAAACATATATGGATTTATTGGACATCTCCTCACTGGGATTTGCTTATCGATATGCAGTCAAAATTGAGCAAAAATTCAAGTAGTGGAGTAAGCGGGAGTTCGGGTTTGCAAATATGCCACAACAAAAGCATGGAAAAGGTAACCCTAACTCACCAAACGAAGGACAAAAAGGAGATTCAATATCAAGAAAATTAGTCCAAGAAACCAGCTAAGAAGGNGGGTCGAAAGAATTTGTCATCTTTGTGACAATACTCCATAGTGAAATAGGGCATTGAACAATTCCTAAAACGTTGTGGTCAAAATAATTTGTCATCTTTGTGACGCTAAGATGATTGAAATGAAAAACATTTTTTCTTAGAATGTCCTCTGTACACCCACATTAAATCACAATTTCCAAATATTTGTCACAATACCAACATTTCTAACCTTTTAACTTACCAAAATTATAATGGTTTAAGAGTACATTTCTTAAAACTATTAATCAAAATTTGAAGGTTATTACTCTGTCCAAAAAATTTTGAGAGCGAAAAGATCACCTTCGCGCTCCTTAAATCCCTTCCCCATGTCATAGCTTGGTGGGAAGGTTACTAGGAAAGGTACATTGTGGATGAATCTACACCATTTGGGAGAGAACCCACTTGGCCGACCTTTGTATATGTCTTCAAGGATGAGTTCTACCATCTCAGAAACTATGATGATCGATACATGAGATGGACAACTTTGCGTTCAAAAAGAGAGTAGTCGGTGTCGGAGTACTCTAACATCTTTCATACCTTATGCTCAAATATAGGTATCAAAGACTCTAAGTGGCACCTAGTTTTAAAGTACCACAATGGTCTCCACAGGTACATTCAAACATATATGGATTTATTGGACATCTCCTCACTGGGATTTGCTTATCGATATGCAGTCAAAATTGAGCAAAAATTCAAGTAGTGGAGTAAGCGGGAGTTCGGGTTTGCAAATATGCCACAACAAAAGCATGGAAAAGGTAACCCTAACTCACCAAACGAAGGACAAAAAGGAGATTCAATATCAAGAAAATTAGTCCAAGAAACCAGCTAAGAAGGGTGATGGGAAGTCTAAGAAAGACACTAGAAAGTGGTGTGATTTCCACAAAATCCCCTGGCACAACTCCGATGAATGTCGCTCGAAACAGTCATTGGTGGCCGAGCTCAAAGAAAAAGAATTAGAACCTAACTCGAACTCTGATCTAGAGCACAATAAAGGGAAATAAATCATCGATGTAGTGTAAATATGTTGAACCTGCATAGAATAGATATAGTTAAACAATGATACACACATTTGCAGAGATAATTGGAGAAAGAAGAAGAAGGAGAGAAAGAATGAAATGATTCTCATTAACCGTTGTGAATAATGAATAATTTACACATCATATACTCTGTATAACTCAATGAGTGCACATTGGAGGAGAACCAATGCGCCATAGTGGTGGTCTAGAGTGATCTAGACACACACCAACCATTATGGGAGTGAATTGCCACCTAGTCTAGTCTCTCAGGCAGTTACGAGAGTGAACTGCCACCTAGTTGAGTTAACTAATCAACTAGTCTTCAATTAACTGACTGAATAGAGAGTAGTGAGGATTTAACTCATGGAATCAAGGGTAATGCGCTAGTTTGGTGATGATACCAAGGCAAGGTTGAATTAGCATGGTGATGATCCCAATGTTGCATGGTGACAAAACCAATGCAACATCTAAACTCAACTCAACTAGTCAAATTGAAGTGTCAACTGAAAGAAAATATTCTCCCCTAAGATATAGGAGACTGGATAATGACTAATTATGACTAATAAACAAGAAAAAAGCTTAGGAAAAAAATCCTTGGTGTGTGTGAAGTAACTCCAACACCCCCCTTGAACATCTCTATGGTGAAAATAAAGAATGGGTCCGAGCAACGAGGCCATGTTAGGTACCCAAATACAAAAGATACACTGAAATAAAGTTAGGAAAGAGGGAAAACCTCATGGGAAACCCCCCCCCTCAAGGTACAATGTATGTAAAAGAAGAACTACAGTTGCTAGGCAACTTTGTCCTTCACTCCAAGACGACTTCGCAAAGAGTGGAACTTTTGTTCAATGAAGGTCTTGGTGAATATGTTTGTCGTCTGTTATGTTGAAGGAAATAACTATAAGTTGATGATCCCCTCATGTACTAAGTCTCAGATATAATGCATGTGGATCTTGATGTGCTTCGCCCGTTGCCTCTGAACTGGATCACTGCAGAACTTCAGAGTGCTCTGGTTGTCACACCAGATGAAAATCGGCCGATGAAACTGAATTCTCAACTCAGTGAGAAAATGTTGCAACCACATAGTCTGAATGGTTATGTTAACTACCCCTCTGTACTCTGCCTCAGCTGAAGATAGAGCAATGGAAGCTTGTTTCTTGCTCGACCAACAGATAGGCCCGGAACCAAGACTGAGTGAGTAACCAGATGTGGACTTATGATCAATGCTATCACCAGCCTAGTCAGAATCAGTAAACCTGATGAGATATAATGTAGAGTCTGTTGCATAATGAATCCCAAAGGTGATGGCGCCCTGTACGTATCGAAGGATATGCTTTGCAGCCTTCCAATGTAGCTCATGTGGCTTTTGCATGAACCTAGAAACTGTGCCAATTGCATATGAGAGGTCTGGTCTGAAGTGTGTGAGATACAACAAGCTTCCCACTAGTTGTTTGTACAGTGTGTTGTTAACCAATGGAGTCTCCCCGCCATGCTCAAGTTTGACTCCTGATAAGAAAGGAGTCAGAGCAAACTTGCAATCTGTCATGTGAAATCTCTCAAGGAGATCTCATGCATACTTGGTCTGAGACAGTTTGATGCCTGATGCATCCTGACTGATCTCGAGTCCAAGGAAGAAGTGTAGTGGACCCATGTCCGTCATCAAAACCTTGTCACATAGAATCCTCTTGACTGCAGCAATCACTGAAGTCGAGCACCCGGTGATCAACAAATCATCGACACACAGAACTAAAAGTAGAAGTGAATCATCCATCCTGAGCATGTAGACATTTGCATCTGATTTACAATGTACAAAGTTATGTGACAACAGGTAGGAATCCATCTTGGCATACCATGCCCTCAGAGCCTGCTTGAGGCCATAAAGTGACTTATTCAGTTGACAGACCAAAGATGAGTCCTGCATAAATCCCTGAGGCTGCTCCATGTAGATCTCCTCAGAGAGATCATCGTGAAGAAATGAATTATTCATGTCCATCTAATGGACTTCCCATCCTTTGGTTGCCGCAATGGAAAGTGTCAATCATATGGAATCCATCTTCGCTACTAGAGAAGTGGTCTCATCATAGTCAATACCATGAACCTGCTAAAAGCCTTTGGCGATAAGCCTAGATTTATATCTGTTAATCTGTCCATCTGCTGTGCTCTTGGTCCTGTAGACCCATCTGCATCTGACAAGTTTCCTCCCAGAAGGAAGGGGAACTAGACCCCAAGTCTGGTTCTTGAGGAGGGAGTTCTACTCCTCCTGCATGGCAGATTCCCAAAATGGATTTCCAGAAGCCTCGCCATAAGACTATGGATCTGAAGACTAAACCAAGAAAAGATGCCTGGAGGGAAATGGTTTAGTGGCAGTGAGTGCAACAGGAGGCTCATCGAAATTAGATTGAGTCCTCCTAGTATCGACGGGATCACCAACGAGATCCCCTGCATCCTGAAGAGTAGTTTGTGCCCACTTAGGCCTCTGCTCTGGCTCTAAAATTGCATCTGGATGCTCTGAATTTGCATCTGACTATACTGACTCTGAATCTTAATCATTTGAGTCCTTTGAATTAGAACTCTCGCCTGAAAAAGAGTCGACATGTGCATGCTCATCATCTCGAATAGGTAGAAGAATGAAGGTGTCTACATGTCGTTGTTGAGGTGCATGTGAGACACTTTCCTCGAATTGGACACTTCGCTCAATGATGAGCCGATCCGAGGAAAGATCAATAAGTCTATGTCCCTTCACACCATCGGGGTATCCAAAAAAAATTCACTCAGTTCTCTGTGGCTCAAGTGCCTTCCTCTTTTCAGAGGGAATCCTAGCCCATGCACGTGAACTGAAAATGCGGAAGTGGGTCACTTCCGGTTTGAGGCCACTCCAAGCCTCGTAGGGGGTCTTATCCTTGACAAATCTATGGGGAGATCTGTTTTGAATGTATGTTGCACAATTAAGTGCTTCGTCCCATAGTATTTGTGGTAGTGACTTTTCATGCAACATGCAAGATGCCATCTCCTTTAGAGATCGGTTTTTCCGCTCAACAAATCCGTTTTGCTGCGGAGTATAGGGAACCATATGCTGCAACTGAATCCCTGCCTCATGTAAAATATTATAGATCTCATGATTTACATACTCTCCACCATTAATAGTTTGGAGGACTTTAATCTTCTTTCTGGACTGTGTCTCAACCAAGGCTTTGAAATCTTTGAGGTGTTGACAAACCTTGGATTTTTGCCTGAGAAAGTAGATCCATGTAAAACATGAGAAATCATCAACAAAAATGAGAACAAACCTTGCTTTGTTGATCGATGGATTCATAAAAGGATCCATGAGGTCATTATGGATCAGATCTAAAGGCACGGAGGCTCTCTGAGACTTTCCCTTGTCAAATTTCTCTTGAGGGTGTTTCCCGAGAACATATCCCTCACACACTCACTTGGGGAAATGGATGTTTGGTGGACCATCAACCAATATTTTCTTGCTAAGATTTTGCATGTATCTGAAATTCAAATGTCCAAACCTTTCATGCCATATCCTACTACTTTCATCAGCATGAGTAAGCAATAAAGCAGAATCAGGTTCAATGAATTCAGAAAATGTATACAATCTAGAGTGATGATTTACCTCACCGGTAGCAACCTTGGAGTTGGTTTGGATTTCGTATATGTCCACAGAATTTGGTGTGAATATGAATTTCTTTCCGGTGCCAGAATTCATCATCTGATACATGAAGAGAAGGTTGACAGAAAGTTTGGGAACGTGCAACAAATTCTCAAATCTTCCATTGGTGAGTTCAATCCTTCCTTTGTCGATGAATTCAACAGAAGAGTTGTCCCCCATCAGAATAGGAGGACATTTGCATGCATCCAAAGAAGAATATATTGCTTTTGATGCAGCCATGTGATGCTCCTGGATCAACGATCCAAGCATCAGGAGAGGAGTTGATGGCAATCAAGGCATGGCTAGAATTTCCTTTCTTGGAATTCAGATCTTTTGACTTCTTTTGCTTGGCACCCTCGGGGATGCGATCTCCAAAGTTGTTTTACTGAAGTATTTGAGACATCAAATCCATTTCTTTTTGCATGCATGTGGATTACGAATGGAATCCTTTGTGATAGTACATGCATTTCTCCCCTTTTCTTTCCTTTTCTCCTTTGGATCCAGAGGAATCGGTGAAAGGTTTTGTGTACCCTTCCTTCTTCGGATGTGCATGAGCTTTCCTTTTATCTTTATCTTTAGATTTCTGATATTTGTGGATGCCATCTTGCACAGTGAGTGCATGCACCCGTGGGAATTTGATTGTACCCATGTTGATGAGCTTGATTTTCCCTTGTGTCAGGGATTTGATAAAGTCCTCAAGAGAAGGCATCTTCCAGGTGGCTCCAAAGGTGAATCTGAAAGTATGGAATGTAGATACGAATACAGGTAATTCAGGACCAATCTTGGAGAGAATGGTGAGCACCATTTGTTTCTCCTCCTTCAATTTATCAACCCCACAAGCTTTGATTTGCGACAGTAAATCCTTGAATTTTGTAAAGAAATCTTGGATATTGTCTAAGATTTTTGGATCCAATCTGAGAAGCTCCACCTCTAGCATGTGTCCCCTCATCTCATCCTATTTTCCAAAGAGCCCTTCAAAGGTGGTCCAGGCTTCATTGGGAGTCTTACAGGAAGATATATGAAAAAGGAGATCGGGAGAAATAAGACTCCAAATTGTTTCGAATGCCTCATCCATGCGATTTAAATACTTGGATTTTTCTATGGATGATGTTGGTTCTGTATCTGTATTCAAGGTTAACTTGTACAACCATCTGGTTCGGAGATGTATTAGCTATTTTCTTCTTCTCTTTTGTACCTGCAAAACAATTTGGTGTAGATTTTGCTTAGTAGTCCGTCGGCTCTGATACCATGTAAATGTGTTGAACCTGCACAGAATAGATCTAGCTAAACAATGATACACACATTTGCATAGATAATTGGAGAAAGAAGAAGAAGGAGAGAAAGAATGACATAATTCTCATTAACCGTTGTGAATAATGAATAATTTACACATGATATACTATTTATAACTCAATGAGTGTGTACTAGAGGAGAACCAATGCACCATAGTGGTGGTCTAGAGTGATCTGGACACACACCAATAGTTACGGGAGTGAGTTTCCACCTCGTCTAGTCTCTCATGCAGTTACAGGAGTGAACCACCACCTAGTTGAGTTAACTAGTCAACTAGTCTTTAGTTAACTGACTGAACAGAGAGTAGTGAGGAGTTAACTCAGGGAATCAAGGGTAATGTGCCAGTCTAGTGATGATACCAAGGAAAGGTTGAATTAGCAAGGTGATGATCCTAATGTTTCATGGTGACAAAACCAATGCAACATCTAAACTCAACTCAACTAGTCAAACTGAAGTGTCAACTGGAAGAGAATATTCTCCAGGTGGAATATTCTCCTCTAAAATACAGGAGACTGGATAATGACTAATTATGACTAATAAACAAGGAAAAACCTTAGGAAAAAGAAATGCTAGGTGTGTGTGAAGTAACTCCAACATAGAACCCACTTCTACCATCGCAACCACAAAAATACAACCAAAAGAAACAAAGGATTCTGAGGAGGGAGAATGCCTCTTCCACTCACAAATGTGGGTAAAGGGGACCCCACTACATTTTATTTTTTTGTTGATAGTGGGAGTCAGAAGAACCTGATCTTATCTGAGGTTTTCAAGAGATTGAAGCTCTTAATGATGCCAAACCCCCAACCATACACCATCAGATGGTTGAGTTGGGGACAAGACATCCATGTCAGCCAATAATGTCGTCTATCCCATGGAATCAATCCCTTCCTTTGGTACGTTTCCCCACTTGAAATATGTGATTTTATTTTAGGACAACCATATATGTGGAAACATCACACCATCTATGAGTCTCAGCTTCACAGTGTCATTGTTACTCTGGGAAGTCAACTCTACAGGTTATCAGAGGTATCCCACACTACCACCACTTCGCTGATCTTGGAAAATAGTGTTGCAAAGTAATCTCTTAGGCCACAAAGTTTTCCCTCTTCACTATCCAGTCAGAAGGTGAAAACAAGGTCACTATGATCACTACAACCTCAACCCAAGACCTTTATATCCAACATAAGCAGGTCAACAAGATTGTAGAGGAGAATGGAGATATTTTTGCTTCACCTATGGTGGTGCCTCTACACTACCATGTCCCACTTCCATTGACTTGGTTCCCATTGCTCCTGTACCCAATGGTCCAATCTATATATGCTCCCTTCTAGAGAATTATAGTCTTCCATATGTTCAACATAGCTCTATTGGCCACATCCCTTTTCAGGTGTGGTTGGGGTTCCAACCATAAGCCCCCATTGATATAGTTCTTCTTGCTGCATCTTCACGGATAGATTCCTCCCACACTCATACCAAGGTAGATCATGCTGCCAACTTTGTTGAACAAATCCAACAATGACCTCCACCAATAGGTTCATGACATCCTTACACATGCCAAGTACAAGCATGCCAACTACTTCAACAAGACAAGTGGCTCACTAAAGTTCATATTCAACAAAAGTTTCCCCATATCCCGAGGGAACTTGAAACGATGGGACTATTGATTCCTAAGAGGGGATTATTTATCTAGGTGGATCTCAGTGGCCATCCACCTTCTCCACTGAATCAACATTTTCGAATCTATGGTTTTGATAAACCATGGTATTCATCCTTTTGATGCAGAATGTAATCCAATGCCATCTCCATCTATAATGTAATGCAATTAATACAACATTAATGCACCAAATCCCATTAGAACTCCACAGTTAAGTGCATTTTGGCTAGAGTAGTTTTGATATGAGTGACCTCCCAGGAAGTCCTAGTGTTTTATATGCCTATGAAATTTGGTAAACTTAGACCAATTTATCCCACACACATCATGGGAATTATTCTCCTCTCATTCTCTCACATATAATCAAGGTGAAGTAGGTTATTTAAGCATGAGATGGAGTGTGATGTAATGCTTATTTGTGAATGAGTGTAGTCGACATCTCTTTCTCTTCAAAGTTAAGCTACCACCATTCTAGCCAGTTTTTGTTCTACAATTTGTTTCTATTTTATTCATTAATAGAAGTTGGGTTTCACTATATTTATGTGTTCTCTATTATATTTTCGTTCGTATCTCATTTCATTCTTAGCATAATCTAGATCACTTATGATACCTGGCATAATCACTTGTTAAGACATTATGAACTTGAACAAATTAATCCATTCACTATATTGATAAAGAAAAAAAGTTGCATCATTCAACACAAGGTGAACCCTGGAGAAACTCACAAGGGAAAAAAAATCTAGAAAGAAAGAAGTATGTTTTCTTATTAAAAGTTTAAGCAACAAGAATAAAATTGGGGATTGGGGATCAAGATTAAACACAGTCGCAGTTTAAAAGTTCTACGTTTTTTTACCACTTTTGGTAATTATCATTTGAATTTGGTAACACTAATTGGAATTTGAATGCATAAATAGATTGAGTGTCCTGAAAAACCTTTGGAACATTTGAAATTATACAAATTTAACTATTAAAATATGCAATTCCAACATTTTTTAATTGAAAAAAAAATGATAAAAAATATTAAACATTTAAACAACATCCTAAACCAAAAAAAAACCGCTTGAAAGAGGAGGCTCTGGCTTTTCATCCCTGGTTCTTTTTCCATTGGCAAGATGGATCATAACTCTCGTGGGAGGAAATTTTGAAATTTTGAGGCGAATATCGTCTAATTTCTTTTCCAACATAGATCCTCCCTTTCGTGAACCAGATGCATCCATGTGAACGCTTGGATCCTACAACTTAGTTGTGAGACTGTGGTGGTTTAATAAAGTTGTGATTTGAAGGCAAAGTAGTTACCCAAACCTATAAGATTAACTATCAATGTGGATTAATTGCCTATGAAATCTAATTTTAAACAAAAATAATTGGATTTTAATTTTATGTTATTCATATATGGAAGTAGATTTATAATTATTATAACATTTGAATAACAAAAATTTACAATATCTCTTCCCCATTATGAGTATATAAATTTACAAAGGATTTGCGTGATGAATATATATTTTATGTTGATGTTAAATTATTTTTCATATTTTATAGGTGTTTTGTGTGTTGTGTGTAATTCAAGTGGTTGAGAGAGAGAATGTCCTTTCCTACTCCATCCAAGTTTTAGTTTTGCTATGTGACATACTTGTTTTTAGTGATCCAATTGTTTGATAAAAGATTAGAGGATAATTCCCCGATGTCTAGAGCAGTCGGTCAGGGAGTGCGCTATTAAGGCACTCCGTAAGTGAAAGTCATCGATTCGAAACCCTTGGGGACACCTAAAATCCAACCATGTTAAGGGTTGGTGCGGTCCAGGACGGGTGTGATCCCCGAGTCATGGCATCTCAGCCACAGGTCAGTGCCTCGCTAGTCACATGGTTCAACAATTCTCCATAGTGAAATAGGGCATTGAACAATTCCTAAAATGTTGCGGTCAAAATAATTTGTCATCTTTGTGATGCTAAGATGATTGAAATGAAAAACACTTTTTATTAGAATGTCTTGTGTACACCCACATTAAATTACAATTTCCAAATTTTTGTTACAATACCGACATTTCTAACCTTTTAACTTACCAAAATTATAATGATTTAAGAGTACATTTTTNTTTTCATATTTTATAGGTGTTTTGTGTGTTGTGTGTAATTCAAGTGGTTGAGAGAGAGAATGTCCTTTCCTACTCCATCCAAGTTTTAGTTTTGCTATGTGACATACTTGTTTTTAGTGATCCAATTGTTTGATAAAAGATTAGAGGATAATTCCCCGATGTCTAGAGCAGTCGGTCAGGGAGTGCGCTATTAAGGCACTCCGTAAGTGAAAGTCATCGATTCGAAACCCTTGGGGACACCTAAAATCCAACCATGTTAAGGGTTGGTGCGGTCCAGGACGGGTGTGATCCCCGAGTCATGGCATCTCAGCCACAGGTCAGTGCCTCGCTAGTCACATGGTTCAACAATTCTCCATAGTGAAATAGGGCATTGAACAATTCCTAAAATGTTGCGGTCAAAATAATTTGTCATCTTTGTGATGCTAAGATGATTGAAATGAAAAACACTTTTTATTAGAATGTCTTGTGTACACCCACATTAAATTACAATTTCCAAATTTTTGTTACAATACCGACATTTCTAACCTTTTAACTTACCAAAATTATAATGATTTAAGAGTACATTTTTAAAAACTATTGAATCAAAATTTGAAGGTTATTACTCTGTCCAAAATTGTCTGAGAGTGAAAAGATCACCTTCATGCTCCTTAAATCCCTTCCCCATGTCAGAGCTTGGTGGGAAGGTTAGAGGGAGAGGTACACTATGGATGAATCTACACCATTTGGGAGAGAACCCACTTGGGAGACCTTTGTATATGTCCTCAAGGATGAGTTCTACCCTGTCGGAAATTGTGATGACTGATACATGAGATGGAAAACCATGTGTTCAAAAAGAGACTAGTCGGTGTCGAAGTACTCTAACATCTTTCTACCTTATGCTCAAGTCTAGGTATCAAAGACTCCAAGTGGTACTTGGTTTTAAAGTACCACAATGGTCTCCATAGGTACATTCAAACATATATGGATTTATTGGACATCTCCTCACTGGGAGCTGCTTATCAATATGCAGTCAAAATTGAGCATAAAATTAAGTAGTGGAGTAAGCATGAGTTCGAGTTGGCAAATATGCCACAACAAAAGCATGGAAAAGGTAACCCTAACTCATCGAACGAAAGACAAAAAAAGGAGATTCAATATCAAGAAAATTAGTCCAAGTAACCGACTAAGATGGGTGATGGGAAGTCTAAGAAAGACACCGAAAAGTGGTGTGAGTTCCAAAAAATCCCCTAGCACAACTCTAATGAATGCCGCTTGAAATAGTCATTGGTGGTCGAGATCAAAGAAAAAGAATTAAACCCTAAGTCGAACTCTGCTATAGAGAACAATAAAGGGAAATAGATCATCGATGCAGAACCCACTGCTACCATCACAACCACAACAATACAACCAGAAGAACCAAAGGATCCTGAGGAGGGGGAGTGCCTCTTCCACTCACAAATGTGGGTAAAGGGGACCCCACTACATTTCATTGTTGATAGTGGGATTGAGAAGAACCCGATATTAGATGAGGTTTTCAAGAGATTGAATCTCCTAATGATGCCAAACCCCCAACCATACACCATCATATGGTTGAGCTTGGGACGAGACATCCATGTCATCCAATAGTGTCGCATGTCCTATGGAATCAATCCCTTCCTTTGTTATGTTTCCTGACTTGAAGTATGTGATTTTTGTTTAGGACAACCATATATGTGGAAACATCAAACCATATATGAGTCTGAGCCTCACAATGTCATTGTTACTCCGGGAAGTCAACTCTACAAGTTACCAAAGGTAGCTCTCACTACCACTACTTCATTGATCTTGGAAAAATAGTGTTGCAAAGTAATCTCTCAGGCCACAAAGTTTTCCCCCTTCACTATCTAGTCACAAGGTGAACAGAAGGTCACTATGATCACTATAGCCTTGACCCAAGGCCTTTCTATATAGCAGAAGAAGGTCAACAAGATTGTAGAGGAGAGTGAATATATTTTTTCTTCATTTATGGTGGTGCCTCTACACTACCACGCCCCACATTCGATTGACTTGGTACCCAATGCTCCCATACCCAATGGTCCAATCTATATATGCTCCCTTCCAAAGAATGAGAGTCTTCCATATGTTCAACATAGCTCTATTGGCCACATCCCTTTTCAGGTGTGCTTGGGGTTCCAACCATGAGCCCCCATTGATATAGCTATTCTTGTTGCATCTTCACTGATAGAATCCTCCCACACTCATACCAAGGTAGATCATGCTGCCAACTTTGTTGAATGGATCCAACAATGACCTCCACCAATAGGTTCATGACATCCTTACACACGCCAAGTACAAGCAGGAAAACTACTTCAACAAGAAAAGAGACTCACTAAAGTTCAGATTCAACAAAAGTTTCCCCATCTCCCAAGGGAACTTGAAACAATGGGGACCATTGTTTCCTAAGGGGGGAGTATTTATCTAGGTGGATCTCGGTGGCCATCCACCTTCTCCACTGAATCAACGTTTCCAAGCTTGTGGTTTTGATCAACCATGATATTCCCCCTTTTGACGTGGAATGTAATCTAATGGAATCTCCATATATAATGTAATGTAATGCCTACAACGTTAATGCACTGAATCCCATTAGAACTCCACAGTTAAGTGCAGTTGGGCTAGAGTAGTATTCATATGGGTGACCTCCCAAGAAGTCCTAGTGTTTTACATGCCTATGACATTTGGTAAACTTAGACCAATCTATCCCACATGCATCATGGGAATTATTCTCCTCTCACTCTCTCACATATAATCAAGGTGAAGGAGGTTCTTTAAGCATGCAGTGGAGTGTGATGTAATGCTTATTTGTGAATGAGTGTAGTCAACATATCTTTTTCTTCAGAGTTAATCTACCACCATTCTAGCCAGTTTTTGTTCTACACTTTTTTTCTATTTTATTCATTAATAGAAGTTGGGTTTCACTGTATTTATGTGTTCTCTGTTATATTTTCGTTCATATTTCATTTCATTATCAACATAATTTGGATCACTTATGATCCCTGACATAATCACTTGTTAAGACATTATGATCTTGAACACATTAATCCATTCATTGCATTCATAAATAAATGTAATAAGAAATGAAAATGAAAAAAGTTGCATCATTCAACACAAGATGCACCCTAGAGAAACTCACAAGGGAAAATAAATCTAGCAAGAAAGAACTATGTTTTCTTATTAAATGTAATGGTTATAGAAGAATACAAAATGGTGTCTCTCTTGGAACACTTAGAATTTATAAATCCTCATCTATGGACGAATTCTCACTTTCAATTTCTCTCTCATTCTATTTAACTACGTGATTGGTATGACTCCACTATGGAACAAATCTGATTTCTCATTTTTATGCATACAATGTGAATACAGATAAAATAAGTCACTATGGAGTGATTGACTACTATAGTTTTCCCATAAAACTATGACAAACATATGCCTCTTTGCTTGATCTATTATTTCTCTTACTCTTCTTGCAACTACACTACTATAGTACTAGTAACACTATAATATAATCTTACCCATTCCTCTCTTGGAGTATACGATTTTAATATCTCCGCATATTCATTAGGGTTATGATTAGGGTTTTTTCATGCCCAAATTCATGATAGGGTTAGTTTTGTGCTGATCCCTTAAAAAATATTCTTGGATATATTTATGTGGCTAGATCCACATGTGTGAGTTATAAGAGATGGCATCGATTACACTTGGTACTCTGGTCCTATTATCTATGGGAGAACATCTACCCCACGAGGGTTTTAGAATGCACCTATTAGTGCAATTATATTTATATATGTATGTATGCATATTTATTTTCAAGGAAATCCTCATAGGATCTTCCTTGAAATATTTATATGGAGAGTGGAGGTTGATCCACCAATTATAATAGTGCTTGGTAACCCATATAGACTCCTTTGAATTCGAGCGTAAACCAAATTAGAACCAAATACATTACAATGAACTCCACCTTGAAACAATTTGTTCAAACTGATTGAGCTAAAGTGCCCTTAGAAAAGTGGTACCTCTCTTTCCCTATTTATGTTGGGCCCTCCCTTCAGACATTCAGGTTGAATCATCCAAGGTGTTGGGGGGGAATAAGACGCCCTAGGAAAAAACAACAAGACTCCAAAGGAGAGACCAATTCAAAAGAAATAAATACTTATAGAGGTGGGCTTGCTTGAATGGAGGGTTATTGGCCATTTCGGATTGGGATACTTTATGAATCACCCCACCTATTCAACGAAGCACTAGATCAAGTGGATTTAGGATGGGTATTGAAAACACTAAAGGGATTGATGACTTTATGATCAAGAAACTATCTATAAGGTATGTATGTATACTCCAATTCAATGCTTGGTTCACACCCTTTCTCTCTTTTTTAGAATGCCACACAATGGTATCACCAACCAAGAAAGGAAGGACTAAGTATAAGTATATAATGCCTCTTACTAGTCTTGTTGACCATTCATTCCTCATTCTTTGATCGATTGATTGATTCGATGCAATGGATGTTTCTTTTATGATCTACACTCGGTGTTCAACACCCACCCCTAGCGCATAACCAACCATTTCAAAATTCAACAAGGTTTCCTTCTTTATTAGCAAATTTATATGGGAGGGATTATTTAGGTCCATATCTCTCTCTATGCCTCAAAATCGGATGGTGGAAACTCACCTACTAGGATAATGTGTGTGTGTGTGTGTATTACACTTATTAATCCACTTTAGATAATATCCCTCTAGAATATATACTTGAACGTCCATACATGGTGAGCTTCACATTAGTGAGGTATGCCCAATATTACATGACTTCTTCTTAGTACTGAGGTGGTCTATGCATGCCAACTTCTTGAGTCCATAACTTTCAAATACATTATCCATTTTCAAACTTCTTTAGCTCATTGAAAATACCCTAGTAACTCCTAGGGTAATCATCTACACTAATTAATCTTCATTTTTGGACAAATAACTTCAAGTTTTCTTTCTTCATAGATAATGAGCCTTAAACCCAACTAATATCGTGATCAATTTCTAATTTCTTATCCTATTTCAAAATTCAAGGATGAATTTGGAACCATGTTCAGGATCAAAATACTATGATACCGTGGATCTAAATTTTATACGAGTTTAATACCAAAACTAGAGTGATAATGTTAAGTACCAAATACCTGAATACAAAATACCACAATAGTACCAAATATATCTGAATACAATCACCACACAAGACATATGAAACAATATAGAAAACCACCACTTTATTATATCAAACCCTTAGGGTAGGGCAACACCATACAATGGATCCTATTATGGAAGGGATCCTCTCCTGTTCACTTGTCTCTTCGAGGGGACATCCTCCTATTGAGATACCACTCACAATACAATATTTCTCTTCATATCCCATTACATTTCTTGAACCCCTTTATATAGTGCTATCAACAACCTAAGATCATTCTAGAGGAGGAACCTTCTAGTAAGTCCTCTTACATTTACTATCTCTAACTACCATAGTGGGCCTTATTTAATAATATAGTGGATCTAGTCCACCTTACATTGAGTGGCCTCCACTATTATCACTATGGGCCCTCCACACCCGCCCCCACTACCTCTCTAGATACCTAACATTCCATCCCCCTTATGAAAGCATTGTCCTCAACGCTTGTTATGAGGGTGAACAACCATATACCAGGGTCCCATGGATAAGTGTGGACCATAGTGTTGAAGTAGACTAGAGAACCAAGGTCCCATGTAGAAATGAAAGACACCATGCTGAAGTAGTCGAACCACCATTGTAAACCGAGGTCCCATGTCTGAGTGCTCATGTGAACTCCATTCAGAAGGTATCAAAACCCAATAACCAACTGAAATGATGCTCCAAAGACTGACACATGTCATGTGGATCTAAATAAGAAGATCCATTGACATAGTGGGAAAGGATCATAGTTGAATCTAGAAGGAATAATACCACTGTAGAATATGTAGGATGGACACTAGTAGTCATAACTGGCTCTGGATTTTTCACATTGATGTTATCTACAAAATGTGGAGTAGAATCATCAAATAAAATATGAAAGTGGTTGTCATCCAAAAAATGAGAACTATCCATTTACCAAGCATCACAATCAACCTCAAAATCATACCAAGCATATACTTCTTGATTATATTCATCCCTGATGTATGCCATAAGATATCTCTCTTATAGGAGAGCTAATGACCGTTGACTATTGTGATAATTGTCTGTGTGGTCGGGTAGGCTAGCGTTGATTCCTTGTCGGTGGTCATGCATATCCGCTTTGAGGGCTTCAATCTGTCATAAAATTTTCCTGAGTTTAGAGTGCATATCCATTGGAAACACCACATATAATGTACAAAAAGAAAAATATTAAAATAATATATCCAATGGAATTTATCTGGTAGCAATATGAACACCTTGTGCAAAGTTATTGAAGTTTTAAAATATGCAATTTTCAGGGTTTTTCCACGGATAACGACACGTTATTTTTTATTTCTATAGAACCTGGAGGTCGAATTTGCTAGAACAAATTACAGATCTGAGTTCCTCTTTCCAAAATAGTGGGGGGGGGCGAAGGGCCCATAGTGATAATATTGGAGGCCACTCAATGTAAGGTGGACTAGATCCACTATATTATTAAATAAGGCCCACTATGGTAGTTAGATATAAAATGTTAGGTAGCTAGAGAGGTAGTGGAGGACATTCAATGTAAGGTGGACTAGGTCCACTATATTGTTAAATAATGCCCACTAATAAATGTAAGAGGACTTCTTAGAAGGTTTTGCTTCTAGAAGATTTCTCCTCTAGAATGTTCTTACATGATGGTAGCACTATATAAAGGGGTTCAAGCAATGTAATGGGCTATAACGAGATTTTTTTTATTTGGAAAGGTATTTCAATAGGAGGAATCCCCCTCAAAGAGGCAAAAGAACAGGGGAGGATCCCTTCCATAATAGGATCCATTGTGATCCGGATTATTTTCGACACGAAATGAGAGAGGAGATATAATAAATAAATATACAAAGATATCTCGGATATCCAACAATATAACATAAATATATGAGAGATGTAACCATAAACACAGAGATACATTAATACAATTTCTATTAATGAGCAAACATGTACAAAGACTGTAAAAATACAGAGTGAAAGACTCGCTAGAATGGTGGCAACTTATCTCTGAGAAGAGATGTTACAGCTACTCGTGTTCACAAGAAGATGATTGTTACAATGACGCTCTAAAGGCCTTTTTAACATAAGTAAAATCCAAAACCCTAACCCCGGAAGATGAAAATCCAAAAGGTTTTGCTGGCCCTGATGGGGGTAGTTGATACGTCAACTTCCCGAGGGCGTAACTTTTGCATAAGATCTCCATTTGGGGCGCTCGATACACCATTGGAAAGGTTTAACCGAGAAAAACTATTTTCAATTGGTCCAGGCAAGTTCCTTTAACAACCCCCTGGACCCCAAATCCCTAAAAAACGTCGTTTAGGGCCTCAAAACGGCCCCGAAAGTTTGGAACCCGAAACACTGCCGAAAAACTGCCAAGGTGGAAAAATATTTTTCTATCTAGTGGAATAGGTGGGTGGCCATCGATATCCACCTTGATCGATCCTCCCTCCTTAGGAAACAATGGTCTCCATTGCGTTGAGTTCCCGGGGGAGAGGGGAAAGCGATTTTTGAATCTGAATCTTGGTGAGTTTCTTGCCTTACTGGAGACGTCGCACTACTTGGTTTGTGGAAGGTTGTCATGAACCTATTGTTGGTGGGGTTGAATCTGTTCAACTAGTCGGTCTACCTGAGATGACTGTGTGAAGAAGGAATTTTTGTGCTTTGCTGCAATCTTGTCGAACTTCTTTTGTTGGATAGAAGGTGTTTGGTTCGAGACTGTAGTGGTTGTAATATCCTTTTGTTCACCTTTTGAACAGATTGTGAAGAAGCTGAATTTTGTAGTATGAGATACTACCTTGCGACATTGTTTAGGTGGAATAGTAGTCGGAACTACCTTTGGTATTCTGTAGAAATGATCCCCCAGAGAAACAATGACACTGCGAGGTTGAGACACATAAACAACACAGTGCTTCCACATAAATGGTTGGCCTAAGAGAACATCATAGACATCCAATGGGGCAACATCACATAACACCTCATCCTTGAAGGGTTGGATGTCGTATGATAATCGACATTGTTGGCTGACACAAAGATCTCATTCCTAGCGAAGCCACATGATGTTGTATGGTTGTGGGTGTGGTGTTGTCGACAATCCCAACTTTTTGATGACCTCTGCTGAGATGAGGTTCTTCTGGCTTCCATTATCAACAATAAAATGCAGCGAGCCCTTCACCCACATCTGTGAATGAAAAAGGCACTCCCCCTCTTCAAGATCTGTTGGTTCTTCTGGTTGAATTGTTGTGGTTGTGACAATAGTAGTGGGGTCTGCATTGATGATCTGTCTTTTAACAGTATTTTCCGTATCAGATTCTGAATCAGGTTTTGGCTCCTTGTCTTTGATCTCGGCCACCAATGACTGTTTTGAGTGACATTCATCGGTGTTGTGCCAAGGGGTTTTGTGGAAATCACACCATTTTCCAGTATCCTTCTTCGTCTTTCCATGACCCTTCTTCTCCCGTGGGTTGGTCTGATTGTCAAGAGGTTGTTTGTTAGGGCCATATTTATCATACTTTGGTTGTTTCAGATTTGCAGACCCAAACTCCCATTTGTTTTGGTGCTTAAATTTCTGCTCAATTTTAACAATATATCGATAAGCAGAACCGAGTGATGAGATGTATAGAAAATCCATTTCGATTTGGATGTATCTGTGTAGAGCCCCGCGGTATTTCAGAACCAAATGTTGCTCAAAGTCTCTCATACCCAACTTGGTGTGCATGGTATGGAAGGTATCGGTGAACTCCATAACTTCTTGGCCCCTCTCTTGATCCATATTTTATGAGCAAAACAAAATGAATACAGATTATTAAAATATGCTTCACACAAAATAATAAAGATACAATAAAACTAGTTTTATATTCAGCAGCGGAAAACAAGCTTGCTAGAATGGTGGTGGCTTATCTCTGAGAAGAGATGTGACAATTGCGCTCATTCACAAGAAGATGATTGTTACAATGAGGCTCCAAAGGCCTTTTTAACATAAGTAAAATCCAAAACCCTAACCTCTGAAGATGAAAAGCCAAAAGGTTTTGCGGGCCCCGATGGGGGTAGTTGATATGTCAACTTCCCAGGAGCGTAACTTTTGCATATGATATCCGTTTGGAAAGGTCTAACCGAGAAGAATGATTTCCGATTGGTCCAAGCTAGTGCCTTTTGCAATCGGCTAGACCCCAAATCCCCAAAAAATGTCGTTTAGGGCCTCAAAACAGCCCCGAAAGTTTAGAACCTGAAACACTGCCGAAAAACTGCCAAGGTGGAAAACTGTTTTTCGAGCCAGTGGAATAGGTGGGTGGCCACCAATATCCACCTGGATCACATTGTATGGTGTTTCCCTACCTCAAGGATTTTCTTATAATAAAAGTGTGGTTTGTATATATTGTTCTCTGAATATTGGTGGTGTTTTTGTATTCAAGCCTTTGGTACTTAAAAATTGTATCAGAGCACTTTCCTTGGCAAGAAGTGTGGGCAATTGTTTTTTTTTTTTTTTAGCATATTTTTTTTCAGAGATGAAATAGAGGGCCGCGACATTCCGGATGATTTATG
>SNQJ01S0061487.1:110808-129489 GCA_010110895.2 Picea sitchensis | reverse complement strand
TGCTACCATCACCTAAGAACATTCTAGAGGAGGAATCTTCTAGAAGTAGAACCTTCTAAGAAGTCCTCTTACATTTATTATATCTAACTACCATAGTTGGCCTTATTTAATAATATAGTGGACCTAGTCCACCTTACATTGAATGACCTCCACTATTATCACTATGGGCCCTCTGGTCCCCCCCACTACCTCTCTAGCTACCTTACACATTCTCATGTTCATTCTCATACATGTTATACATCAAAATCACCATATCAGGGCATTTAACCATAACCTTTACAATAAAATGGCACTGGCAACCCCTCTTTTGCACAAATGATTCCATTGTACATTTTCCTCTATTGTATTGTCGGTCGTATGAGAAAGCATAACTGCATAAGAAATTATCAAATGACAATACATATCAGAAATTATAAAGTGTTATTGTTACCAATAGCTAGTCAATGCACTTTTAAAATACTTACAACTCATATATCAAGGCAGCACTAGCCCTTGAGCTTGGGGGTTTGTTTTGTCGACAAATGAAAGTGCATGGAGCTATTGGATTATTTTATTCTCCTCTAATAAAATTAGGAACTCTACATAAATGGATTTTTGCAACCCGATCAATGCTCAACTCATTTCCATATATTTCAGACCAAACCAAATCTTTACTAGAAAATATGATATTGTCTTTTGGGTCTTGCACCTCAAGTTCCATGATAGTCTTCCATTTATTTACCATTTTGTATCAATGTATACAGAAAATGTGAAAATATTATAGGAAAAATGTCTATCCATTCACAATATATTTTCATTTTAATCAATATCTTACAGTTAGAAATGATAATATTCTAAAGAATTGAATTTATTATCATAAACACACACTCTACTATATAGAACTAGGGATCCAATAGAAGGTGGCACTAGAACAAAACCCATGCACATTGATACAGTCCAAACATCTTCTGATGCACATGGATGCAGTACATCTTCTGAAAGGAATTGGTATAGATTTAACTTAACATACTAGATTTAAATTTCATAGGGAGGGTAATTATTTGAAGGCTCCTTGTCATTATTACTATGCTCCGTAAAATATACTACCAATGAGAAATGGGTATTTAAATTTCTTGATACTCAACTCTAATGAGTCACTTTTTTTTTCTTGTGTATTCAAAGGAAGAAGATCCTGATTGTAAACCTATAAGAAGAGAGGGGAAACCAAATGGGAAAGTCTATGCATGGGATTTGGCTATGGAATATGTAATACCCCAAGGCCGAACCCCTGTTGAAATGTAATGATGTTTAATGATGTTTGTAGGCTAGTGAGTCAAGTATTTATAAGCTGGAAGGCTTATGTGTTTATTAGGCCAGAGAGCATAGATGCTAAGGCTAGTGAGCCTAATTTTTGTATATGTAATTATGAAAATCACTAATAAAAAAATACATCATTGCATGTAGACCGACCATGAAGAAAGAGTTATGGGGTACTAATATCCACTAGGAAGGGAAAGGGAAGAGGGATGAGAGGCTAGGAAAAAGGGGCTAAGATTAAGGGATTAACCAAAGGGAATATTATAATATGTTCCCTAAAAGACTAATGTTGGACATAACCTGTTATCCTAAGTTCCTCTTGGGGAGGAACGAACTCCAAGTGGAGAGGAATGAGCTCCTAGAGAGCCAAGTGTCATCCAAGATGCATGCAAATTTATGTGGGGAATTCCATCGTTGTGGGGGTTCACTCCAACCATTTTGACCATTCTTGCCATCCTTCCCCTACACGCACACACTCACACACTGAGCAGGACACATTCAAAATTGTTTCTCCATTGTTGAACCTATGCCATCGTGAACCTCTATAATTTTTGGGTCATCCCTTGTCTCACCCGATTTTACTATTGTGGTTACTTGGTTGATTTAAGAGTTGAACATAAGAAACAGGTTGTCAATCCTGTGGTTGAAGAGGCAGGCTGTCATGATCGTGGGTTGAAGAAGCAGGTTGTCGAGCCTGTGAGAAACTCTCTCCAGGTGAGAGAGATTTTTGGGGAAGTGATTTCTCCTTAAGGGGGTCAAACAAAAACTAAAGAGCTCTGAGAATTCCTAATCCGACCTATTTTTGAATCCCTGGAAGGGAAGTGGAGAGTCGATGGACTGTGCAATGATGAAGGTGTATAATCCTTGTGTGGGACATGCATGTGGGCAATGAGAGTCTGTGAGTGGTGGGAGTAAGTAGGATCCTTGGAGGGAATCCTTCATGTTGCATTGTTCATCTTTCCATTGTCTCAGCCTAGCCTATGATTTATTTTTCCCTCGATGGGGTTTAGTCCCAGTTCGGGGATGACCCACTATTGGGAGGTTCATGGAAGGTCTGCACACAGTTAGTGGTCTTCTCATAAAAATATAAGTACCAATTCTATGTTAATTGTATGATGTGTATATTGCATATGTGTTATAATGTTATGAGTATTTTGTGTATATGTTGCATGTGTAGGCTTATTGTTATTTCTACATTAATATATATTGTAGCATAATGTTTATGTATGTTTAAATTTGCATTAGATATATATATGTATATTAGAGCATGACAGTTTCAAGTGGAATGAATCGGCCTGGGTGGTTGGCTATGTTACAATATGGTTTCAAAACAATTTGGTTTTGAGGTAGTGGTGTGTCCCTGGCTAGGGTGGTCGGGGGATGTTACAATTTGGTATCAAATCCCATGGTTTCCACACTAAACCTAGATAAACCATGAATATGGATTTTGGAGTTAAAATTCCACAAGAAAATTGATGTACAGAGTGCCAAGAGGGTGTTGGGGGAACACCTTGGCTGTGTTTAGAATCTCAGGAGGTATAGCGGTTTGATAAACCACATCAGACATGGTATTGGGACACAAAGTTAAATATGGAGAAGGTGCATGGAGGTTAAGAAGGAAGGTTAAAGACAGATCCCCCCACAACAGTCAGATCTAGAGAAGGTGCATGAAGGTTAAGCACATAAGTCCATTAGACTTCGCCCCTCTGTTCATTTTAAAGCTATAGCAGAGAATCACCGAAGTCCCAAAACTATGGAAAGAAATTGTCGACAGTTGGTAGTTCGAGAGTTTTGACCATGTGAAGATGTGAATAACTGTTGAAGTCCCAAAACTATGGAAAGAAGTTGTCGAAAATCGATAGTTCAACAGTTTTTCAAAATTCTCCATGAGAAGAATCATTGAAGTCATGAGTTTTCAAAGTGATGTTATGTGATGATGTCGTCGAGGGTGACGTGGAAGCATTGGTAATTCGAAAGTTTGGTAGTTTTTTGAAATTGTCGATGAGAAAACAAAATTGTTGAAGTCTTGGGTTGCTGAAGTGATGTGATGTGATGATGTCATTGGGTGACATGGACCAGTTCGAAAGTTCGATATTTTTGAGAAAGTTTCGAAGATAAGAAATCCCCGAAGTCCCGAAGTGTCAAGTATGATGTGGCATGATGATGTCACCTAGGGTGATGTGTACCTACCTAGGTCTTCGACATGTCACTCATTTTTGTACTTTTGACAGGCCTTAATACTGATTGGGACCTGAAATAGGTCACTCAACGGTGGGGACCACGTGTCACCACATTGACTGGTGACAGTTGTACTTTGTGGGCCTCGATAGGTTAAGTAGTTCGAGAGTTTGGCGTTCGGGAAAATTTGGAATAACTTCAAGACCTTCGATGTCTCAGAGTCTCGAAGTCTCGAAGTTTCATAGTGACATCGCTTGGTGACATCACCTGGGGTGACATGGACACACAAGATGCATGCCACATGTCAGTGTGTTTTGAGCTTTTGAAAGGTTGATTGTGTAGTTCAAACTTGACATGTGTCACCCCTCAAATTGGGCCACGTGTCCGCTTCTTGGAATCTGCCACGTAGTAACTGGGTGTGGAGTACTAAGTGGACCCCATGGGTTCACCACTTCGGTGTTCATAAGAAATGAAGTGAGAGGAAGGAGAAACCCTTGAAGGTCTGAAGAGCGAAATAAATCCTCACCGTTCATCGGGAGGGGACACGCGACAGTAGATCCCATGGTATGAAGGATTCAAGGCATAAGTAGTTGAGGTCAATAACTTCCAGAGGTCTAAAGGTCGAAGCCCATTAGGATTTTTGATAACTGAGGACATGTGGCACTATATCCCAAGGTCTGGAGAAGAAGTACTCCAAATGATTTGAGTTACATATTTTTGTAACTCAAGAACTCCTAGAGGGTTGGAGTTAATCTAGACCATTGATCGGGAGATGACACATGGAGGAAAGTGAGGGGATCTCTAGTGGGTTGACATGTTAGGATATTGGTAGTGAAGTGTTTTGGAGACCATTGAATCCTGGAGTCCCAGAGCTCCTATCCACTATATATCTAAGCAGAGAAGGTGGATTGTAGATCCACCATCATTCACGAGTTCTCCATTTCGATGGTCCAGGAGATTTGTTGTAATGTACTTTGGAAACTGTCGAAGCCTGGAGGCTCGATGATATGGATTTTATGAGCATAACGAAATGAATACAGATTATTAACAGGTTCTTAACACAAAATAACAGAGATACAGTAAAATTGGTTTTCCATTCAATAACGAAATAAACTGAAACTGTAAAATGCAGCAGAAACAAGCTTGCTGGAATGGTGACGGCTTATCTCTGAGAAGAGATGTGAAGGCAGCACGCATTTGCAAGAAGAAGGTTACAATGAGGCTCTGAAGGCATTTTTACTATAAGAAATAATTCCAAAAATCCTAGACATCCAAAAACCTAACCCTAGGAGATGAAGCACCAAAAGTCATGTGGGCCCCATTTAGGTAAGTTGGTCGTAACTTTTGCATACGATCTCCATTTTAGGCATATGATAGCCCGTTGGAAATATATCATCAAGGAGATTCATTTGCAGGGCTCAATAATGCCTTAGGATATCATTGAGGAGCTCGATCCCAAAAAACCTTCATTTAGGCCCTCAAAATGGCCCCGGAAGTTAAAACTGCTAAAAATAGTAAATTGTCAGAAAATTGTTTTGAGCCAGTTGGAAAAGGTGGGTGGCCACTGATATCCATTTGGATCACTCTAAGAATGGGATAAACTCCTAATGATTAGATCTTGGTCAGAGCCCCTGGTCACATGAATTTTGGGGGGGTGAAGGAAAGGGGCTAGCACCCGAAATTTTGTTTAAGAATAGAAAAGGGACAACTTGTTCAAATTTCCATAACTTCCTGCTCAAAATTTAGAATTGAGCATGGAGGTACGCATTGGAAAGGTATTAAACAATGAAATATAAATGTTCACCTAGAAATTAGATATGAATAGTCAATTTCTCAGGAAATCAATAGAAAATAATTATGATATATATTAATGAATCAGAGTAGTTCATGTTTTCATGAAATTATTAAGAACAATTAGCCTATCAAAGTTCTGTTGGTTGCACATTTTTGTAGAATTAACAGTGTTCAAATAAGAGTTAACAGAGAGTTCATAGTGATGGAGGATACCCAAATAGTCTTTAACCAAGAAGATGAAATCGTAGGGTTGAATTTCTAGTTAGGTTTGGAAGGAACAAACTCCAATGGAAATGGAGGAGGAAAGGAGGAAGACATAAATCTGGTTGAGACCCTTAGAAAATTGTAGACAAATGTCTAGAGCCAGAAGGTTGATAATGAAAGGCTTATGAAAGCTAAGGAACAACAGGAAATTAGGAAGCCATGTGACCCTTGAGAATAAAGGAATATCAAGGAGTGGTATCAGACATCACCATCACTCCCAAAATCATTCCCATAGGAGATCACATAGTATCTCAAGTCCATCCCCTGTCAAGAAGCATCAGAGGTCTGGGGTGGATGAGTTGAAATGAGAAATGAATAAGATCAAACCTCCTACTTTTTATGGAGAGCACAAGAAGAATGAGGATGCTCAGACATGGCTACTAGGCATGAGGAAGTATTTCTAATCGAATAACTATTCTTCTCATGCAGAAGAAAGGATTTATATCTACCATATGAAAGGAAATTATTTCATGTGGTTGGATCAATTAGTGCAAGTGAAACACCTCAGAGAGAAAAATGTGACTTGGAAGGAATTCAAGAGGCATTTTGATAAGAAATACCTGACCAAGAGGTATTATGATAAAAATATGAAAGAGTTATTTGAACTCAAACTAGGAAACATGACTATTGATGAATATGGAAGGATATTTCTAGATCTATTGAAGTATGTATTCTTCATCAAGGATGAGACAGTGAAGATTCAGAGGTACCCGAGTGGGTTTCCATCTTTCATTAGTGATAAAATCCAATATGATGATCCCAAGACTCTGGAAGAAACCATAAGGAGATAAAAGTGTTGATATGATAGGAAAAAACAAAATCCTACCTTATAGAAGGCTTGGGAGGAAAATAATAAGTTTAATAAGGAACAGAGGAAGAAGGGGAACACGACACCCTTTTTCAAAAACAATCCTCAAGGACAACCATCTTTTGAGAGAACAAAATGGCTGAAATAGGTGGGAAAACTCCAAGGAAGACATCCATTCAATGTTTGGGTTGTAAATAAGACCATAAGTGTTGTAGGTGAATCCCACTGCAGACAAATGGATTCCCTCTTGGTCTCTAGACTTCTAAGGCCAAGACAGAAAGTGCTTGACATGGACACTGACTTCCTTTTATATCCTATCAAGTTAATGAATGAAAGAGAAGGAGAAATATATGTACCTTATTAGCAACGTTTGTTCTTGCAAAGTCCTGGCTGAGCTTCGATCCTGAGCTCCTTGAGAGATCTTGTAAGACAAACAAAGATACAATGAACTTCCTACTCTACTGAGATTAGCTCAATCATAGATCCATCTACTGCAAACAAAATCATATGGAACAAGTACAATTTTGAAAGAAATAGGCCAAGCATTGATTATTAATGAGAACAAGTAAAGATACTTACAATCCTTTGAATGAAGGTGCAAAAACCTCTTTCGGTTCTCCTTGTCCAACCCCTTTTCTCAAATAATCTCCACTGATTGATTTGTTGGCATCTCCCTCATGAGATCATAAGTTTGATGTAATTCCCAATCTCTATTGTAACTTTCACCATGAGAAGGCCTCCTTATATAACATTGGAGAGGTCCAACCACTTGAGAGATATTTGGGATAAGTTGAGGATTCCTCTCCCTCAGTTGAGGATCTCCCCTGAGATCATTCCTTGACCATCTATTTGAATCCAACTACTTTCAGGAATGGAGGGATTCTTCCCTTATTTTCCTCAACAAACCCATAATTTTCTAAAAAGAGGGTAGCCCTCCCCGATAAGGGTGCATAGAGTGATCAAACAGTCCCCCAAAGAGGATCAGGAAGCGCCAACACTCCTTGACAGTTGTTAGGGAAGAACTCCTCTCCAAAATCCATTTTTTTGTGGCTTTCTCAATCTCAAAGGGCTTGTACTTCCTGTCAAGTGATTTATCTTCTTCCAAACTAACCTTTGAGGTGTCTTAAGTGTCTTCATGATGTCATTAGAGGCATGACATATGCAAGATGGCAGTATGATGTTTTTGACGCTTACAACACTTATAGTCAAGATGCGATACTTACAACACTCGTAATGACGACACTTGCAACACTATCGAAGTGAGTAATTTTGAGGTGGAATAGATCCCCCCCCAAAGTATGAAGTTAGAAGATGATGATGAATGAAGTACTTTGTAGACTTTTTCGAGCAAGGGTATGGACGCAAAGAAACTAGAAAAAGCTACACACAACCATCAAACAAATATTATGACATGTTTCAAAACCCAAGGCAAGCATACCTATGCTTGAGTGATAAAGAGTTTTTAGCTATGGCCGCCATAAAATACAGTACAGATCCATAATTATATTAAAAAAATGGTATAGCCACTACAGATACAATGTGGATCTATACTCCTATGACCTGAATTGATCATAGCCACAAAGAATACATAGTGGATCTACGAGATGACAAGACATAGCCATGACCAATACAAAGTGGATCTATGTAACAGTATATGTGTCATAGTTCAAAAGAACTCCTTCGCAACCTGGGAAAAGTACATATAAGAGTGATAACTCAACCCAAGGTCTTCCTACTGATCCCGATGTAGTATCAATCTAATCATGTGACTATATGTCCTAATGTCAAACATGGAAGAAACCACTTGATTATTGTTCAATGATGTAAACCATTAACAAGTGTTAGGGAGATCACCATTGATGTCAATGATTCCCAAGGTAATATAGTAGATACCAATGAATGTTAATGAATGAGATGAAGTCAAACATCCATGGAATCATCTGATTAGGGGTCAATGATGTAAACCCATTGTCATACACAAGGAGGCTTGTCATTGAGGCATGCAAGTCCCAAGGTATTAACTGGTTTCTAAGTCTAGCTCCTGGATAATTTGTTGGATTTGACAGGAATAGACTCGTCGAAGGAGGGCCTTGATGTATCCCCCATCAATGACACAAAACTGACATAGAGATGTAATTGGTAGATCAAATGAACATGGAATGACACAGGTATTGAAACAAGATATTTGTGATGGTTGATTCTCGAGGCAGATACTTCCCTTCAACACTGAGGCACAACAACAAAAACTTGACATGGACCAAAACACGATAATGCAGTGGATACGATGAATTTCGTCGAGTGACCCAAAGGAGTAAAAGAAACTCAGAGGATTGGCTTAGTGCATAGGTTCAATGGATTACAATGCATGAAAAGATCAAGTGTCATGTTCAAGGGTGACCGTAAGAGCTATTGGTAGTGTTCTCAAAAAACTGCTTGGCTTGCTTCTTTCAAATTTTTCCCCCATCTAGATAGACGAGTACCTCTTTTTAATTTAACGATCTCGAGGAGGGTAACACATGCTCGATATAACTCACATTCGGTAAGTCCCTCTTCCTTTGTTTAATGATTTGGAAGAAGTAAGGGTTCGGTCTCATATGAGCCCTTCAATGTATGATTGTTTAACGAGTCCAAAGAAGGTAAAATAAATGTTTTTTCATATTTAGAGAGTCTGAAAAAAACTTAAAGACAACTCAAATGTTGTCCTTTTTCATAATTTTAGTCTCGCAAGGCCGAAAAAGAGATAAATTATCACTCGAAAGATGCCCTTTCAAACCTTTTAATAAGTGGGAAAGGAAGCAATATCACTCGACAATCTTTTCACGTTTAGAGAGTTTGAAAAGAGTTTAAAGAAGACTCTAGGGGGTTCCTTTTTATTGTATCCATGCGGGTCCAAAAAAGAGATAAAACTTTATTCGGCGTATTCTCATGTGTTTGAGATTGAGAACGAATGAAGACTATTCTCATGAAGGTGACAATATAAAATGAACAAACCTTCTTCAAAAAACTACCAATACTGTCAAAACTGCATTCCAGGGGATCAATAAGCCTCCAAACATTTTCCAAAAAACCCAAAAATAACTATATCATATGAGAAAAATGAAATGTATAATAGTAAAAAGGGGTAAAAATTGTCATTTACCATTTCATTTATGCAGAGATTTGTAGTAGTGGAGAATTTGTGTTTTGGAGCTCAATCTTGAATTATTCGGTGGCGGAGCTACAGTTGATCATTTTCCTTGTCGTTTGGACCAAGTTGGTGTTCTTCTCCTTCTCTTTCATTTGCATGATTTAAATTTTATTTTAAGGCACTAAAAGGTTATGAAAAATGATGCCCTGGGTCAACCCAAGCACCCAAAAAGCTCATCTCTCCTAAAAATCGTGGGTATGCACTGCATAGCTTGAAAAATGCTCCTCTTAACCCAATGATGGTGTGCCAATGCTCTGATGTTGTAATGTCCCTTTCCAAATAGGAGCTCCAGAAGAGGAGGCTTAATGGTCTAAACTGCCTCGTTAGACTATAGTCAGGGCCAAAGAGGGGTAAACAGGGTTACTAGAGGTCACTCCAATCACAGGTGTTATATTCGGAAAGTGACATTGAGATTAAAAGGGTTAAAAGTGATTTTAAGTCATTATGAGCTAAAAATAGAAGTCAACAATGAATTAGGGTTTCANGACTGGGACATATTGGAGAAAAGGGCCTTCGAACACTACACAGTAAAGGTATGGTTGAAGGTATGTCTAATTACACTCTGGATTTTGATTTCTGTGAACATTGCATATATGGTTAATAGAATCGAGTAAGATTCCCATTTGGTGCTAAAAGAGCAAAGAGGATCTTAGAGTTGATACACGGTGATGTGTTTGGACCTGTGCATGTTCCATCACTAGGTAAATCTGTGTATTATGTTTCATTCATAGATTATTTCTCAAGGAACACATGGATTTATTTTCTTAGAAATAAATGTGAGGTATTTGATAAATTTAAAGAGTTTAAGGCTCTGGTAGAAATTCAAACAGAGAAGAAAATAAAGGTATTGAGAACAAATAATGGTGGGGAATTCTGTGGAAATGAATTCGAAGAATTCTGTAAGACGTGTGGTATAGCAAGGCAGAAGACTAATCCATACACACCTCAACATAATGGAGTTGCATAAAGGATGAACATGACACTGATGGAAAAAACAAGGAGCATGCTCAGTGGTGCCGAGTTAGGATAGGGATTCTGGACAAAGGTAGTGGGTACAACATGTTACCTGGTCAATCGATCACCCTCATCAGCGTTCGATGATAAAACTCCACACGATGTATGGACTGGTAAGAGACTCTTGAACATCTGAGAGTGTTTGGTTGTGATGCTTATGTACATGTTCTGAAGGAAAATAGAAGTAAGCTTGATAATAAAGCTGAAAAGTGTATCTTTATGGGTTATAAAGATGGTGTGAAAGTTTATAAGCTTTGGAACCCATAAACTAAGAAGATTGTTTACAGTCGGGATGTTGTTTTTAGAGAGGTTAAAGATGTGTCCAAACAATAATTCCTTACAACGCAAGACGAACCTAAGAAAATAGAGCTTGATTTGGATGATGCAAAATCTGAATCATCGGAAGAAGAAGCAGAAGAAGAAGAAGAACCTCATACCCTAGAATTGAGGAGATCAGTGAGAGAAAGAAGGCAACCAGAAAGGTATAGTCCACCTGATTTCCGTTCCAATTTTTCTTTATGTATTACTGATGATGATCCTAGAACTATCGAGGAAGCAATGAATTCAGAGGATAGTAAACTCTAAAAGAAGGCCATGGTTGAAGAAATGGATGCCTTGGATAAGAATGAGGCATGGGATATAGTTGAGTTGCCAGCTGGAATAAAATCTGTTGGTAGAAAATGGTTGTTTAAGAAGAAGTTTAATGCAGAAGGAAAAGTGGAGAAATACAAAGCTCGGTTCGTAGCAAAAGGTTATTCCCAGGTGGAGGGAATTGAATTTGGTGAGATTTTTTCTCCTGTTGCTAAGTTAACTTCTATTAGATTTCTTTTATCTATTGCTATTGTTTTTGATCTTGAAGTGGAACAGATGGATGTGAAGACAACATTCCTACATGGGGATCTGGAAAAAGAAATCTACATGAAGCAGCCAGAAGAATTTGTAGTGAAGGAAAAGAAAGAGCTGGTCTATAAGTTAAAGAACTCACTATATGGTCTGAAGCAACCACCTAGGATGTGGTACCAAAAGTTTGACACATACATCCTTGGATTGGGATTTGTGAGAAGCAGGGTTGGTCACTGTGTACATTCCAAGCAGGTTGGTAATCACTTAATTTATGTAGTGTTGTATGTTGATGACATGTTACTAGTAGGAAATAACATGGATGTTATCAAGGAGGTGAAATCGTAGCTATCCTTCAAAATTGACATGGTTACAACTTAAGAAGAAAAATGGTGAAATGATATGAAAACTGAGAAATGAGATACACTCTGAGAAAAAGGCATCACATGAATCTCTGCAATCTCAATAAAAAAAACCTCTGCAACTTGTATTAAAATGAAAATGAAAGTTCCAGCCACCATGCCCTACTCCAGTGCCTCTCCCCATTATGCCTTTTTTACATGTGCATATATAGAGAGATGCCCTCAGCCCTAAAGACTTGAGTCATCAATCTTGGTTTCTAAAAATAGAAAGATTGTTACAAGGACTGACACATGTAAACATCAACTAATTCCTGGAAACTAGTTCAACAGAAAATAAATACAAGTGAGAAGATGTTGGCTTCTCAAATATACTCATATAGCTACTGCCTTGAGTACTCTGCCACCTGTTGCCTAGTTTGTAGGGAAAATTCTGCCCTCATATGCCACCTGTAGCTATTGGAACACTGTCTCTTGTAAATGTCCTCTGTAACTGCTCTTTTGTAACGCCCGAAAATTCCGTAGCGCACCTCTTAATTTCGTAGCGCACTGGTGTTTTTCAAAACTGTGAAAATAAACTCTTCATTCTGTTATGGTATTTGTACAGACAAACTTCTCTCCTTAGTATGTTGCACACAATTAATCTTTCCATGTAGACTTCATAGGCAAGAAATAATTAGTACTCTTGCAAAATGAAGTTATATCATTTATCATAATTTTGCAAACTTCTTGTGATTATGCAAGACAAACACAACAGAAAACGAAGATACAGGAAATGATTCCATTCTTTTGTAATATTTATTCCTATTTTAACAATCTCTTTGCTTTGAAACACACATGGCATTGTTCAAGACCCAATTGTAACAGCTGAAACTTCTTTTCAATCAAAAGTGAATCCACCATAAGGAACTGTTGTAATCTGCAGAAAGATCTCCTTAGGTGCCTCCATAACTGCTTCCTGAGCTTCAAAAGATAGAGGTTGTGTTGCAACCATACCAGTCGCCTTTATGAGAAACAGAGCAAACCCTTTTGAAAAGTGTAAAATCGTTGATTCCTTGACATTTTCATATCTGTCTTATTTGCATCATAACACCCTTGTCAAGTTATGGGATCGATGTGATGGATCATCTATCAAATATAAGAGTTGTAACCAGACACGTTTTTATCAACTCTTGGTATAAGAATTCGATGAAACCAACATAACAAAGAATTCCTCTTGAGGTTGTTGTTTGAACTACATTGTGCATTTGGAGAACAAAAGACTCATGCATGTTCTTTTGGAACCTGTAGCTTACAGCTTGATGCTTGTGCCACCTAAATCTTTAGAAAATCTATGCAACACATATTCACCTCGGCACATGGCACTTGAATTATCGATAGGGTACCTAGCAGAAAGGTTTTCAGTCGGTGTATCAATACAGAACCAAGAAGGAGCTTATCGATTACACTTGATGTGTCGACTTGTTGTTGACTCGTGGCCTTGAATGTTTGGCATAACTCGTGGCTTCAAATTGTGGTTTGAGCCTGAGGCTTTGATATATGGAATGGATTTGTGTGTCGATTGATGAAATGGCTTTAAAAGAAACTATCAAACCTTATAGGCTTAGACTTGGTTTAAATAATGGATTAGACACTTTGTAATGCACACACCATTTTTATTTTGGTAAAAACAACAAATTGCAAATATAAAGAAGCATAAAACTAGGATTTGGGCAATACTAACAATGCTTTTGAAATGCGGGTCAGAAGACAATCTTAGGTAAAAATGATCAACGGTAGCTTTGATGAAGAACTGGAAGTATGAAACTAGACAAAATACCGACAAAATTAAGTAGAGAGTAATGAAAACACTGTCAAAATGCCATTGCATTTTGATCGCTAACATCTAGCTCCAACTGGGATGGAGACCTCTCTGTAAGGCTCCAATAACCTAGTAGTTCCAGTCACCTTATCTGTTTAGCTATGGAGTCATTTGGCCTGTGCAACTGATATCTGTACCTTTTCAAAAACTGTGATTATCCTTGCACATTGACTGCTACTTCTGCTGCAAGCTTGAAGAAAAGAAATGCTCGGGCAATGAGCTTATTTCCTACACTACTCTACTCTAACCAGATCTACAATTTGGTTAAGTAAAGGCTGACTTCCATAACAACCATTCAAGCAATTTTAAAACTAAATAAATCTCATCTTTCTCTTTGATCAACAGATGATATTTGAAATGTAACAATGGTGATAAGAACTTATTCAAGAAACCATACTCACCTGGAAGAATGTGTGAGCTAAGGAAATTTGAAATTTTCGGGTTCTTTGAAATGTATGATTCCATGAAGGCTACCACTGGATCTTTGAAATTGAGATCAGAAACATGTTGATCCATGGAGAACTCTTGCTCAACCATGACTGCTTCTCTGCTGGAAGGCTGATTACTTTCTTGTTCTCTTATAATCAAATCTTGATCATCAATAACCACAACTTCCTCTTAATAATAATGATTACAAGAGGATGACAAAACAAGATTTACATCATATAGATTAGGATCAGTTAAGAACGTATAATTGCCTATGCAATCACTGGTTATCATAGGCTCAACTTGGTTTGCAAACTGATCATAAAATTCACATGCATACCTGTCTCTAGAAAATTCTGCCAGTGTTGAAGAATTCAGATCTGAATCTAAAATAAGCTCACATGCTTTCTGCTGTTCCAAATCTGTTTCACATTCATATCCTTCCTGCTCAAAATCTGAAGCATACTGACATTCTGCTTGCTCAGGTGCTTGCAGATTTTCAAAACAATCTCAATCACAGATCCTCTTGGAAGCACAGATATTCTCCTCCACTTCTTGAGCATCTTCAAACAAGCTCCTTAAGGATGAAGAATTCCTTTCTAACAGGAGTAGGGCAAGTTCTTAATGCAAACCCATAACATAATATATCATGGCAGCAGTCTTTGTGGGCCGGATCTCCAAAGGCATATCATGATAAATGCCATAGAATCTTTTGTTAAAAACAGACAAAGCTTCATCTTGCTCTCTCTTCAAAGCACAAAAATCAGCAAGGTATGAATTTAATGATTTGATCTCACCCCAATGCTTCAAAAAAACATTAGAGAACTCGATCCAAGAGCCAATAGAATCAGCTCTCAAACCCTTAAACCATACAACAACATCTCTGATCAAAGATTTAGAGAACAATCTCATGATCACATCTTCATGTACAATCTTGAACCGATCAATAAAATCCTCAAAGGATTCCAAGTGCCTCTCAGCTGAAACTTGATTCTCTCCAGAAAACCGGGGAAGATATTCAAAGCAGTCAAGGGAATAAGGATGAAAGAAATAGGGCAGCCTCAAAGGCTTGAACATCTTTATTCTGATTTTGATTTGAAAAGCAGTGCTCTGATTATGAGAGCTAATAGGTTGATGACAAGGTTCAACAGTAATGCAAAAAGGTACTGAGCTTTGAATAGGTTTGGAATCAGTTTCAATCTCCACAAAGTCAGAAGGGTGATCAGATTCAAGAGGAATTGGAATGCAGAACTCATATTTAGGAACACACTGTGATGAGGATATTGAATCAACATCTACAATATAGGCAGTATGCAGATATTCTTCTTCTAAAGATGGATATATAAAAGGAGGATAATGATCATCCAAATATACAAAACAAAGGATGATTCTCTTAACATGTGAAGGGAAAAGCATGAAAGAGTTGATAAAGAACAACAAGAGTTCATGAAGAAGACTAATGAACTGATACTTGCATTTAGAATCCAACCCCTTCATCTTTTCTGTCAACCAGATCCTCCCCAGTGGAGTCTTTAATCATGGAGTCGCCAGGCAGATTGCTACAGTCAATTCTGTGTCCTTCCTTTGTCTGCCATCAAAAGTCAGATCTATGTCATTCTTCCCAGGGAAACTAGCTTCACTTTTGTTCCCCGACAACATTGCCAAAATGTCATCACTCGGAACTGACTAGGGTAGCATGCAAGTAAATCCTGAGGTAACCTCGAACCACTTTGGATTGGAAACTGCCCTTTCCAACCCGAGAGGGATCTCTCAAATAATGTGAAATATGATATTCAATAAGCTCAAACAGTGGGTAGACCTGCAAGTATTAGAAAGGTTTTGGGTTTTTAGGTTTTGTGGGTTGGACAGGGAGAATAGTCCATTGGGCATGGATTCAAATGAACAGTCAAATAATACAAGAGTTCAACAATGGGTATTAAGGGAACAGAGGCAAGGCAGAGGCTGCTTACAGAGAAAAATATTTATAAAGGTATGACAACAGAATAGAGAAAAACAAATACTTTATGTAAAGAGCACTTATCAACGAGTGAATTCTTAACATAAAACAGATGAAAATGATTGCAATGGACTGTGGGACAGAGTATCTAACAAAGGGATGAATTCTGGACCTGCAGTTCAGTGAACGAAGGTAACTTATAACCATCCATGTAAAAAGAGCATCTAATAAAGGATGAGTTCTATTAACATAACATGGTTACAACTTAAGAAGAAAAATCATGAAATGATATGAAAACTGAGAAATGAGACACACTCTGAAAAAAAGACATCACATGAATCTCTGCAATCTCAATAACAAAAACCTTTGCAACTTGTATTAAAATGAAAATGAAAGTTCCAGCCACCAGGCCCTCCTCCGGTGTCTCTCCCCATTGTGTCTTTTTTACATGTGCATATAGAGAGATGCCCTCATCCCCAAAGACTCAAGTCATCAATGTTGGTTTCTAAAAATAGAAATATTGTTACAAGGACTAACACATGTAAACACTAACTAATTCCTGGAAACTAGTTAAACAGAAAATAAATACAAGTGAGAAGATGTTGGCTTCTCAAATATGCTCGAATAGCTACTGCCTGAAAGGCTGGAGTACTCTGCCACTTGTTGCCTAGTTTGTAGGGAAAATTCTACCCTCATATGCCACCTGTAGATGCTGGAACACTGTCTCCTGTAAATGCCCTCTGTAACTGCTCTTTTGTAGCGCTCAAAAATTCCGTAGCACACCACTTAATTTCGTAGTGCACTGGTGTTTTTCAAAACTGCGAAAATGAACTCTCCATTTTGTTATGGTATTTGTACAGACAAACTTCTCTCCTTAGTATGCTACACACAATTAATCTTTCCCTGTAGACTTCATAGGCAAGAAATAATTAGTATTCTTGCAAAATGAAGTTATATCATTTATCATAATTTTGCAAACTTGTTGTGATTATGCAAGACAAACACAACAGAAAACGAAGATAAAGGAAATGATGCCATTCTTTTGTAATATTTATTCCTATTGCAACAATCTCTTTGCTTTGAAACAACCATGGCATTGTTTAAGACCCGGTTGCAACAACTGAAACTTCTTTTCAATAAAAAGTGAATCCACCAAAAGGAACTGTTGTAATCTGCAAGAAAGATCTCCTTAGGTGCCTCCATAACTGCTTCCTGAGCTTCAGAAGATAGAGGTTGTGTTGCAACCATAATAGTCGCCTTTCTAAGAAACAGAGAAAAACCCTTTTGAAAAGTGTAAAATCATTGCTTCCCTGACATTTTCAGATCTGTCTTATTTGCATCATGGCACCCTTGTCATGTTTTTGGATCGATGTGATGGATCATCTATCAAATATAAGAGCTGTAAGCATACACGTTTTTATCAACTCTTGGCATAATAATTCGTTGAAACGAACATAACAAAGAAATCCTCTTAAGGTTGTCATTTGAACTGCACTGTGCATTTGGAGAACAAAAGACTCCTGTGTGTTCTTTTGGAAAATGTAGCTTACAGCTTGATGCTTGAGCCACCTAAATCTTTAGAACATCTGCGCAACACATCTTCACCTTGACACATGGCACTTGAATCATTGATAGGGTACCTGGCAGAAAGGTTTTCATTCGATGTATCAATACAGAACCAAGAAGGATCTTATCGACTACATTTGATGTGTCGACTTGTTGTTGACTCGTGGCCTTGAATGTTTGGCTTAACTCGTGGCTTGAAATTGTGGTTTGAGCCCGAGGCTTTGATATATGGAATGGCTTTGTGTGTCGATTGATGAAATGGCTTTAAAACAAACCATCAAACCTGATAGGCTTAGACTTGGTTTAAATAATGGGTTAGACACTTTGTAATGCACACACCATTTTTATTTTGGTAAAAGTAACAAATTGCAAATATAAAGAAGCATAAAACTAGGATTTGGGCAATACTGACAATGCTTTTGAAATGCAGGTCAGAAATCAATCTTAGGTAAAAATGACCAACGTGAGCTTTGATGAAGAACTGGAAGTATGACACTGGACAAAAGACTGACAAAATTAAGTATAGAGTAATGAAAACACTCTCAAAATGCCATTGCATTTTTATCGCCGACACCCAACACTTTGGGATTTCACACGTTCACCTTGTGCTCAGCCACAGGCACGTCCTAACTGAACAGATCGTCTTTCCCACTGTGTAATCATCTGGAGTTCTTCTCAACTCTCTAAATGGAGGAGGTCATATCTACGTTCCCAACTCTGTCTCAGGAAGGAACCACGTACTTAGGGGCTTTCTCTCATGTCTGTAAGCTGAGATAAATACTTCACATAGCAGCAATGATCCACACCTCACAGGTTTGTAAGCTGGAGAATGTCTCACATAGCTGCATTCATCAACAGTTACAAGGGTGGCCAACATATGTGCGCTTAAGTACAACTTGTATTTCCTGTGTGTATGACTCCTCGACCGCGGGTTTATGCGTGTAACGACAAATCTTTGTAGCTTTAAGACGCCGTAATATGTCTCTACTATGAAAAAATTAACCCACAATTTTCTGCCAAGGAAAGTCCTCTGATACCTCTTGTAGTATTCCATATATAAAATAGTATGCAGAACATAGATATTTTAGCTAGAAATAGCAGAACAACAATGATATAACCAGAACAATACCA
>SNQJ01S0061487.1:70291-94163 GCA_010110895.2 Picea sitchensis | reverse complement strand
AACCGGATCAATTTGCAACACATAATTAAGGATTACTTATGTAAAGATACACATAGACAGCAACATAAACACATTGAACATCAGACATAAACACAACAACTTGATAAAGGAGTTCACCCCACTCTGGGCTACATCTCCTGGTCCAGCTTCCAATGGATCATTATTATTAAATTGCTCAAAGTGCTCAAAAACATGCCTTACAATGCTCAAAATGACAAACCGACTGCTCCAATGGCTTCGCAGCGTCCCAAAACCCCTTTCTGGGCTCTTTCGACACCTGAAACGGTCGAAAAATGAAGAATATATCCTTCTTGAAATCTCCCTCTTCAACTTTGTTGTCTTTGGTTCTACAAATCGCACCCTTGTCCTTCAAACCTAGCACACACGCTCTTTAAAGCGGAAAAACCAAGTCTCGTACGCAACCGTGCACCGGTACAAATCGTAGGATGGTTAAGGCGCCTCCAGCCCCTAACCGCCTCGACATTCGGTCATGTGGCCATAAAACCTTGGGCTCGGCGAAAAAGTGGTTAAATTAGTTTTGGAACAGGCATAACCACCCACGCGCACATTTTAATATGGTTCAATGTACATAATACAATCATGGGTTATAAAACCCGCGCAAATGTTTAACCCAGTGCCCATATATTAAATATATGTTTTAAACATGAAACTTTGTTGTATTAACCCGCGCCCATATATTAAAACACACGGGCATATGTTTTATATGGAACCATGGGTCGGGGCTTAGGCCCCGGCCCGCGCCCTTTTCCAAAACAAACAACATGCAACTTTAAATGAAATGTGTCTCGCCCTATTAACAAGGAACATTGGCGGAGATGTTGGTTATCGGAGTGCTATGAAATCGTTTGGCTTGTGGGGAGGTCCGAGGGTCGAACCCCACGGCCTCCATATTATTTTACATATATATACATCCATATAAACCAACCAGATAGTGACATGTGGTGCCAATGGGTTGGGCCACGTGTCCACACATTATTGGCTGCAAATGACATGTGTCAAAATTCGATTGGGCAACCACAACCAATACAAATGTGCCACCTCTGCCATGTCATCATGATGGTATGGCCCTCCACGTGTCCGTACGGACTGTACGGATAGGTACAGTCAGCATCCCAAATTTTTGCCTGTTTGGCCTGGCGGACAGATCGCGATATCTCCTCCATACGGACTCCATTTATGAAAGTAAATATACCGCCGGAATCAGGAAGACGAGACAGACGCAATAGCACTATTTTTGTTGCATTCCGAGCACTTTGAAAATTGAGAAAAATTTGATCCCCTGATCATTAAAGGGTGGAAAACACCTAATAATGTGAGAGAAGTTAGATCCTTCATGGGTCTAGATAGATATTACCAAAGATTCATTGCAAGATTTTCAAGAATTTCTCACCTAATCACTTCCTTGCAAAGGAAGGGGATGATGTTTCAATGGACAACAGAGTGTGAAAAGCATTTCCAACAATTGAAGCAGTTGTTAACCAGTGCTCCAATTCTAAGGATTATTGATCTGAATGAATATTTTATGGTTTTCAAAGATGCATGCAAAGAAGGACTTCGTGGATTCCTCAATCAGAATGGGTTTATGATATGTTTTGAGTTCATAAAATTGAAAGAGCTTGAAAGGCTCTATGCCACTCATGATTTGGAGTTGGAAGACATAGTGCATGCCTTGAAGAAGTGGAGGCACTACCTCATGGGAAAGAGGTTTGAAATGAAGATAGACCATAACATTCTGAAATACTTGTTTGATTAGCCAACTTTGAATGCCAGGCAAAGCAGATGGTTGGAATTCCTCTGTGAGTATGACTTCTATATTAATCACATCAAAGGAAAAGAGAACAAGGTGGATGATGCACTCAGTAGGAGAGTGCGTGAACTGCATGCTACAACCATTATCATATATCAAAATGATCTTAAAGGTAGAATTTCTAAGGCTACAAAAGTTGATTTGCAGTACATGGAATTGGTAACAAAATTGCATCAAGGTAAAATGCAACAAAAAGTTAAAGATTATGAATTGGGAATTGATGGAATTCTCATGTACATAAACATAATTTATGTACCCAATTCTCTCGAATTGAGGAGTGCGATTTTAAAAGGGATGCATAATGTACCTTATGCTAGACACCCAAGATATCAAAAAATAGTTTCAATAGTCAAGAACCAATATTATTGGCCAAGCATGAAGAAGGATATTGTTGAGTACATTACGAAATGTTTGGAGTGTCAGAAGGTCAAGGATGAGAATAGATACCCAGTGGGGTTGTTGCAACCATTTCCCATTATTGAGTGGAAATGGGAAGTGCTGACAATGGATTTCATCACCAATTTCCTAGAACAAGCAAACAACATGATGCTATCATGGTGGTGGTGGACAGGCTTACTAAAGCTGCTCATTTCATTCCTATGAAGGTTACTCACAAGTCAATTAATTTTTTTGATATCTATATGAGGGAAGTATCACACTTGCATGGCATACCCAAGAAAATTGTTTCTAATAGAAACCAAAAGTTTACCTCAAAGTTCTAGAAGGGGTTATTCAAAGGGTTCAGAAAAAATCTGAAATTCAACACAACCTATCACCCAGAGACTGATGGGAAAATAGAAAGGGTGAACTAAATGATAGAGGATATGCTAAGGATGTATGTGATGGACAAACCATGTAAATGGGAATATTATATACACTTGGTAGAATTTTCCTACAATAATGGGTACCAAGCATCACTGAAGATGATCCCATTTGAAGCACTTTATGGCAGAAAGTGAAACACTCTAGTAAGCTGGGAAAACCCAGATGACAGAGCAGTGATTGGGCTATAGTTGCTCAAATAAATGGAAAAGAAAATGTTGAAGATTAAGCAAAATTTAAAGGCTTCCCAAGACAGGCAGAAAATCTATGATGAAAAGAATAGAGCTCATAGGGAATTTAAAGTGGGTGATCATGTTTTCTTGAATGTGAAAGCCAACAAAAGTTCCCTGAAGTTAGGAAACTATTCCAAGTTGCCAGCCATATATTATGGGTCATTTGAAATCCTAGAGAGGATTGGACCAGTAGCTTATATGCTTGTATTTTCTACATCTATGTCTATACATAATGTATTCCATGTATCATTGCTTAAGAAATATACACATGATGTTAATCATGTTATTTTTTAGAATGTCATTCAGGTGGAGCAAGAAAGCGCTTTTCAAGTGCATCTGGTACAGATTCTGGACTGGAAAATCAAACAGCTCCAGAATTGATCCTTAGGGCTTGTAAAGGTCCAATGGACCTGGTACGGTCCTGAGGACATGACTTGGGAGCATGAAGATGCTATGTGGGAAGAATACTCGCATATTTTTGAATATTTTGGAAATCTTGTTGATGTTATGTAAGTAAGATGCATTGGGGACAGTGCATAAATAAGGGGAGGGGATTGTAATACCCCAAGGTCGATCCCATGTTGAATTGTAATTATTTTTAATGATGTTTATAGGTTGGTGAGACAAGTATTTATAAGCTAGAAGGCTTATGTGTTTATTAGGCCAGAGAGCCTAGATGCTAAGGAAAATGAGCCTATTTTTTGTATATTTAATCATTAATAAAAAAAATACATCGATGTGTGTAGACTGACCACAAAGAAAGAGTTATGGGGGACTAAGATCCACTAGGAAGGGAAAGGGAAGGGGGATGAGAGGCTAGGTAAAGGGGCTAAGCATGAGGGATTAACCCAAGGGAATATTATAATATATTCCTTAAAATACTAAGGTTGGGCATAACCTGTTATCCTAAGTTCCTCAAAGGGAGGAACAAACTCCAAGTGGAGAGGAACAATCTCCTGGAGAGCCAAGTGTCATCCAAGATGCATGCAAATTTATGTGGGGAATCCCATAATTGTGGGGGTTCTCTCATTCCATTCTCACCATTCTTACCATTCTTTCCATCCTTCCCCTGCACGCACGCACTCACACACTCAGAAGGATGGAGTCAACATTTTTTCACCATTATTGAATCTCTGCCATTGTGAACCTCTATAATTGTCGAGTCATCCCTTGTCTCACCCAATTTTACTACTATGGTTACCTGGTTGATTTAATATATTGATAGAATAAGCAGGTTATCCAGCCTATGGTTGAAGAGGTGGGTTGTCAGGCTCATGGGTTGAAGAAGCAGGTTGCTAGTCATGTGAGCAACTCTCTCCAGGTGAGAGAGATTTTTGGGGAAGTTATTTCTCCTAGAGGGAGTCCAGCAGTAGCTACAGATCTCTGAGAATTCTTGATCTAGCCTGTTATTGAACCCTAGAAGGGAAGTGGAGAAATTGATGGACTGTGTAACAATGAAGGTGTATATTCTCGGGGTGGGACATGCATGTGGGGAATGAGAGTTTGTGATTGGTGGGTGTAACTAGGTTCCTTGGAGGGAATCCTTCCTGTTGCATTGTGCATCTTTCCATGGTCTCATCTTAGCCTAGGATTTCCTTTTCCCTGGGTGGATTTTAGTCCCAGCTTAGGGGTGATCCACTACTAATAGCTTGGAGCAGCATGGTCTAAGGCTGGGAGGTTCGTGGAAGGTCAGCACACAGTTAGTGGTCTTCTCATACAAATATAAGTACCAATTCTATGTTAATTGTATGTTCTGTATATTTCATATGTGTTATAATGTTATGAGTATTGCTTGTATATGTTGCATGTGTAGGCTTACTATTATTTTCGCATTAATCTATATTGTAGCAAAATGTTTATGTTTGTTTAAATTTGCATTAGATATATATATGTATATCATAGCATGATAGTTTCAAGTGGCATGACCTGGCCTAGGTGGCTGGGTATGTTACAATATGGTTTCAGAGAAGTTTGGTTTTGAAGTAGTGGCATGTCCCCAGCTAGGGTGCCCGGGGGATGTTACAGAATATCTACCTAATGGCTTTATGGAGATTCCTGCACATGCGGAGGATGATTTTTCTAAGGTGTTTTGTAAGGTGGACACTTTGGACATGTCGATTTTAGTTTGTCATATTTCAAGATAGGTTGGCCCAAGAGAAAATATGTCAAGAAAATTAAGAACATGGCAGATCTAGTGAGTCTTTTGGGATTCTTTTTTAGTTATTTTTCTAGTAACTTGTTAGTTGTAGGTCAACAATTTGATCCTCTATTGTTCTAGTTATTAGTCTGTAAATGTAGCTTTCCTGCAATGAAATTGTTTTTTAATTTAAAATTACATGCTTTTGGTGTTGTAGCTAGCCATGCATATTTAATTAGCATCATGCTTGTCAGGAGTTTTATTTCCCAGTGTGTTATTTGTGTTTATGTTTGCAATTTAGATTTCTAACACCGTCGATGAGTATTTGATATACATTATGTGGATGCTTTGCATTCTCAAGTGTTATTTGTGAGCCACTAGTGAACATTTTGTATTTTCTTTTAACTTCCATGTGTAATTCATGCCTTAAACATTGGTCCCAAGTTTGTCTACAATTTCATCTGTAATTGATCATTAACAATTGATCATGATTTGAAATATCAATATATCTAGTGAAATTTATCTAGTTATAAGTAGTATTTTCCTTCAACTTATAATGCAGGCCTCAATGCCAATGGTCAAATTGGTTTGTTAATCAACTCAATCAGTTTAGATGGAAATTGAATGGACAATTGACATTTTCTATGGTTTGTGATCAGTTCTTCATGCAAGGAAGGGGTGGGAAAAACAAGGTAGTTTAGTTGATGGAACCTACGTTTAGTTGATGGAATTTACAATAAAAGATAAATTAATGAGTCAAAGATCTAAAAATCCTTAATTCTTATCCAATCCTTTTTCTAAAACCATGTTCTCGTAGGTTGATTACATGCTTGGTGACAACCCATGAGATACAAGCTACATGGTAGGATATGGTCCAAACTATCCTCGCTAAGTTCATTATAGAACTTTCTCCATTGTATCATACAAAGAGGATTCATCATTTGGTATTTGTAGAGGAGGATATGCCACATGGTTCGACCACTAAGGAAATGGTCTGAATGTTTTATTTGGGGCTCTTGTTGGAGGATTTGATCACAATGATAACTTTGCAGATGCAAGAGAGAACTATGAGAAAACATAACTTACAACCTACAACAATGGTCAAGTCGTGGGAATTTTAGCTAGACTTCAAGGTGGAAATGTTGGAGACAACCAACTTATCCCATGTATTATTGTATTATAGGGTGAAATTAATTTGGTTTCAATTTGTTTCAGTCATGTTGATGGTGATTCTTTTAATGGTTTTTCTATGAGTAGTCATTGTGCCTAAGCCTGGATCAGGTTCAAGATCTTCTTCTCCAACTACAGTTCTAAAGCCAAAGTTAAATCCAAAGCCATCTCTTGCACCTAAACATAGTTCTCCTCTTCCTACTTTCCCACAGAGTAAGTTCCCAAAAGTTAAATTTTGGCTACCACAATTCAACTTCAAGAGGAATGAGCCAAGGAAAAAATATAAAAGCAATTCTAGAAAAAATAATGCAATGTCACATAAGAAAAACAACCTCAATCCTCGCAAAACACGTGAAAAATTCAATAATAGTTTTTAATTTTACAGTTAAACTCTACTAAAATTTAAAATATTAGTTTATATAGTTTTTATGTTTTATTGTCCTTGTACCTTAATTTTTGTTGCACTTAGTGGTAGTTTACATAAATAAATAAGTGTTTGTAAATAATTGAGAAAATAACTAAAAATGTTGATCATGTTATAAAAACACTATGATTTTCATGCAATAATGTGGGGTGAAAACTAAAAATGTTGATTGTGCTATGAAAACACTATGATTTTCAAGAAATAATGTGGGGTGAAACCATGCAACTACTACTATAATAATTCCTTGGTGATTGTTCAATACAAAAACAATATTGATACTTCTTTATTGTTCACAATCTGCAGAGGATGTTAGGCTAGGTATCTCACAGAGGCTTATGAGTTCTTGGAGTCAGTCAGGAAATAATTATTACAAATATGTTTCATATATCACCAATCGATCTCCACACCAGACATTGGAAACTCTTGACCTCTCTGTTTGAATATTATATGGTCCTTTATGGGGTCTCTCCAAACCAGATTCCAATAATTTGTATTCATTTCCTAAGTGGTCAAAGTTACTCCCTCCTAGTCAAAGTATGGATTTTGTGTATATTCATGCTACCCCTCCAACTAAAATTTCATCTTAGAAGTGGGTTCATACTTGTATGTAAAACCTCATTTGAAAATTTGTTGGAACAATTTTGTAAGAAATTGTCAATGTGCCAAAACACAATGCTATGTTGGATGTAGAGTTTGATGCAAACTGCATTACAAAGTCAGGATCTATATTAATATTTTTGGGGCGATAATGACATGACACAAATTCCAAATGATGCCCTATTGGGGAGAACAATAGGTATTTATGTGTATGTTCTTTCTATGTAGACAATCAACGTTTCAACCTGGGTGTACCTTGACAAAATCAAGAATAATCATGTTTACTAATCACCACAATTAATTTATTTGGGAAGACGATGAACCTAATCAACAAATGATTATAACCAATAATATTCCTTATAAACATTCATGCAAATGATTTGTTAAAATGGTTAAAATTGGGTTCCTTTGTGTAGTGTTTGGAAAAATAGAGGATTATAGGTCTGAAATAGAGGATTACACCCACTTCCTCTAATTCCATGTCTATCTTTGAGAACCCCTGTCATTGAATCAAGAACCCACTTTCGATTTCCTTCATGCTCACTTTCTCTAATTCCATATTTGTTCTTGAGAGACCCCTATTACTAAGTATCATATCTCTAAGAGAGAAGAGAATGAAAATGCCTATTCTTCTACTTAACAATTCAATGCCTCTAACCGTCTACATTTCCCTTCTTTCATAATCACTCTTCCTTAGTTCCTCGATATTATGTTTCTGTACTCACAATAACGTATGTCATGGGATTATTAAATGTGGGAAACTTTATTTCAACTATCATTTCAGTAACAAAACCAATGGCTATGGTGATCTTGTGTTCCAACTTGATGATTGTCATCACCAGGATCATTTTCGTAGGTTTTGATATGGAACATGGGCATGCCTGTTTAAGAGGATACTGAAGAGTGTTTCAAACAATTATTATTTTGTCTAATTTGGTATGGCATAAATCGAAGCTACTTAGCAGAAGTTTCTCCTATCGGTAAATAAAAAATTAAGTGTGTTTGGTATGGCTGAGTGGTACTTGTTCTGGTAAGGCGCGCATTGTTTTTCTCTATCCTCAGCAACTTGTTTCGATCTATGGCATGTTTTCTGCAACAACTTGTATCAGTCTATGGCAGGTTATCTGTATCATCTTGTTTTGGTATATGGAAGGAGCAGAGCAGGTCCCGATCACTGTTTAAGGCAGGGGAGGTCGGGCATAGGAGGTTCAAACAGGATGTCACCCTACATTGAATGCATGGATAGGACATGAAGTTGTTGTGATGAGGACCGTGGAACGAGGTGAGGAATGGTGGGAATGAAGAGAACGACAACGATAATGATGATAACTTCATGTAATGATGATGGTTTCTATGGAATGGGCTCTCGATGCTGGAGACATCCCATCATTCGGTGTCAGGGAAGCCATTTCATAAAAAAAATATCCTACGCCTACAGATATATATATTTGCACAAATTAGTTAATGACCAAGCCAAGAGAAAAAATGAGTAAGTTAGAGCTAATTAAACAAACGATCATTCCTTTTATTCCAAATAAGAAAACTAAAATTCTTTTGAACTTCCAAGTTTCTTGAAAATCCATAATGTAGTGTAGTGTCTTCCCTAAAAGTGTACCTTTCCGAGATAGCGATAAGAAAGATTCTGATACCAAATTTATAAGCCTAGTTCTAAACAAATTTAATGAAGCTACATAACCAAAACACATGTTTAAGGTTTTTAGGGTAACTATAAAAGAGGCATTTGGGTTGGTGGGTATAAAAAGTGGACCAACCAATGGCGAGGAAACAAGCCTCCAAGGATGAGCGACTAGATAAAAAATTGTATTTGGGTTTGACCAAAGTTTTCCAAACTCTACAATATTGAAAGCGCCCGGGTTAACTACTTAAATTTATGTCTCCAAATTTTGTTTCACAAAATATCTAAGATAGGTTAATGGTAAATCCATCTAGAACAATTTCTAGGATTATAGAACAATTTGTAGAATTATACGTGAACTTTTTTTAGTTCTAATGATTCTACTAGGCTAATGGAGATTACACCTTTAGATTCTTTACAACGGTATCTAAGTTGAGTTCCTTAACTTACTTAAGGATAAATTTATTATGATTGGATAATATAAATATGTTTTTAAGAAATAAATCTAAACACAAATTAAAGGAGAGTTAGGGTTCAAGTGATTCTTTAAAGATTGCATAAAATCATGAATCCATGACAAATTTAATCTTAGTCTTCTCACAATTAATTTGGTGTAGGTATCTCTAATTGGTTTCCTACAATGTTGGCATAAGGATTTGGGGTGGAATGTAAATGGACACCCCCAAGCCTAATAATTCCATCATTATTTTTAGAAGTGGGAATGAAGGCTTGGAAGTAGTGATGTCACTCCTAAAGGAAACAAGGAAGTTTATACCTAAGGTGTACTACAAGGTATTATTAAAATCAATGAGATCCATATTGATATCTATAGATTTAAATATGACAAAGTATGATCCATATTGATATCTATAAATTTAAATATGACAAAGTATGCAAATAATTTTGGGAGGAAATATCTTTTGGGTTATTTTGTGGGTTATGTCTTGGATGAATTTGTAATCAGGAGTCAGGTTAGGGAGGTTTGGAAGCCACATGGATGGAAGTGTATCCATACTTACAACTTGACTAAAGGATTTTATATATTCTACTTTTTTGAAAAGACTCATGTTCCTGAAGTTATCTAGTGGGAGACAACGAACACTTCGGGCTAATTCCCTACTCTCGAGAATCCGTGAACTCTAACTTTGAGACTCCAAGAGATGTAGGATATGGATGAAAAAGTGCTAAACACCTAAACATCAAAAGTCGGAAGTGCTGAAGCAAGTCAAATCCCTTACAAGGTCGCAGGTCCAACTCGGTTAGACATGACTAACGCATAATTCATGATTATGTGCACGCCCTGGTAGTTCCATGCAACAAGGATTGGTCATGAATTAAGCGTGGGACCCCCCATTGTCAAGTCTAAACTATGCGATAAGTGCGAATAATATCATCTGTTAGATCTAATGGTGGATTGAGCTCCACCATATATTCTAGAGCGAAAGAGACTATGGGACTTCGAGTCTCTGAGGAAGTTTGTAAATATGCACAAGAATCATCGAAGGTCCAAAGACTCGATATTCACAAAGGCTTTGTGGTGATATTTCCTATAACCCCTCTTTCACAGCCATGACACTAAATAGGTCACGATAGTGCCATGTGGAATGACACGAGAGAAGTGATGCCACATGGTGAAGGGGAATGGTCATTGGCCAACCATGACCAAAACTTCGAAGCTTAACTTTCAAACCAGAACTTGGTCTTGGATAAGGGTATATTCAATGGAAAGATATCAGTGAGCTCAAGGTGAGGGTGTCCTTATCTGAGGAATCTAGGGAGTTTCATGAAAGTGGGAGTACCCTATACCCTCATCCCTTTAAAACATACTTAGGCTCTGTGTGACATTAGTTAATATGTTTTTCTAATTTGAAGTTCATGAAGTTATGGGTACAATGTAAATTCTAATCAAATTTATAACATCTTTTTATTTTTGATATACCCTATATCTTTGAGGGAGTTTCATAGCATTGATGTCAACCTTGCATAATATGTATGGTTGGAGCAGCCTCTTGTAGCTTTATGGGTCTCAGATGGTTCCACCTTGATCATCTTCCTCTTATATTTAGAATAATTTCTTCTCACCACATTTATGCCCTTACTATCCCAGTGTATACCATAATTGAAACATAGTCCCTAATTTCATTTCATCCATTTGTTGAGGCTTCAACCTATAGGCTGAGAGGTTAGATGAGGTGCCTGACGTTCTATAATTGTTAGTGGCCACTCTTCTAATAGCAATATTTTTACCTTCAAATTTTCTTTCCAAACTGAAAGCATGCTCTAGGGATTCAGGATTGAAGAGACGAACCTATTGTATCTTCCTTTAAAGTGTCTATAAAGAGATCTAACAAATTATCATCTAGAATGTTTTTTACCCTACTACTTTGTTTTTTGAATTGTTGAATGTGCTATGTAATTAACCTCTTTGTCAAAGATTCATCAATTGACTAAAACTTCTTATTGTCTCTTAATATTCCCATAATTTGTTATCAATTCATCCATAAAAAAAGACCAATAGAGAATAGAATCATTTTCTCTTCACAAATCCATTGATACCAAAACACATTGATCATTTTCTAAATACAAGGTTGCATGAGTTACCTTTTGTAAGTGGTTGACACTCTTTGGTGTATATCAAAGAATTTCACAATCTTGAATATCCATGTTATATGATCTTTTACATCAAACTCTTTATCATATCAATATTGGGAATTTCCTCCACATTTTCATGATTTCCTTGCCTAGGGGAACTCTCATCTAGGGTATGTAATAAGATGGTTGACATGGAATTCCAATTCTTCCATGTTTTTATCCATCTTTTGTTCCATGGGATTTTATAATATTTCCATATTTTAATCCATATCTTGTTTAATTACTTCTTTCGCAAGTGATAAATGAACCTTTTTCAACATAATATCATCCATTTCCTTAAATTATTCTCCAATTTGATAGTTGGATCTCATTTGCCCACTTTATTCATTATTCATGGTTGAGTTCTCTTGAGGTTTACCAGGAGTAGAATTTTTTGCATAACCCCCTTAGTCATGTAGGATAAAAATAATAATAATTCTCTTTTTCTTTATCACAATTTTAAATCACCAAAATATATCTTCCAATAAAAAATTTATGCCAATTGTAATTTACATACCTTTAAAAACCCTAATTGGGAGAGGTCTTGATATCCCGACCTTTGTCTTGATGTATCACTAAAATTTCATTCTTTCTAAAACCAAAATTTCATTTTGTAGTACTTTGATAAGCTCGGAATTTTATAATGTCATAGCTTTGACCACCTCGATGTGCCAAGTGAAATTTATGGTAACTACACTAAAACTTGTTGGTTTTGGCCCTTTCCATAGAGAAAACTTGTACGGAATTTCACACATCCATAATTTTTCATATGCGGGCTTTTTGAAATTCTATACATAAATAAATATGTTTCATTCTCTTCCAAAACAACTACTAGCACTCAATTTGGACATTCCTAGCTTCATATATGATAGTTCTACCAATAACATCTTGATACTCAGTTTTGTGGACTAACAAAACCCTTATTTCAATAACCTTTATTCTTTAAAAAAGTATATCATAAAGAATCCAATATTTTACCTTAATAAGTACTTGATATGTTCTGCAACTCCTAAAAATTTTAGGTTCAAACTTCACAATTTTTTTTATAGAAAAGTTTCCAAGCAGAATTGTTTGGGACTAATTGCAGGATTAATCAAAAACCTAACTCTACAAGATATAGGTATCTTAGAAATTATAATGACCATAATTACTTCCTTCAATATGTCTTCTCGTAAGAAAAATTTTCATCAAAAAACTTATACTAACGAATATCCTAAGTATGCATCTTATTTAGAGGAGCAAACCTTAGGGATCATATGCCTGGACACCGAATGTTGGCATGCTAGTATAAATGAGAGAGCTATGTTAATATCGAATGTTGGCGCTAGTATATAAAATGGAGAGAGAGAGAGAGAGATCTGAATATGGATTATAAATCATACACCACTTGATCTGAACCGCGGGTGTCTCTAATAGCCGTCACTTGATCCTCATGTAAATAGTATTAAGTATGACAAATTTCTTATTCCATATTCTTTATTGATAATTATTATAGAATGGAAGTGTCTTATCTTACTTAACCAAAAAAATTTACTAATGAACATAAATTGCATAATCATTCATACATGCGCATATACAAAATCCATGAGTCACGCTAATTGTGTTTCATTAAATGACCTCTTTGCATGTTACTCAAACCCAATTACAAATTTAAATTCAATATCATCTTGGAAAACTGAATCCAATGACTATACACATTATATATTTCTTTACGAAATTCCCAAAGGTTCTCTTATAGCTCAAAAATCCCAAATTTGTAGAATTTTGTCTTACAAATGAGTGATAATATTGTCACCAACGACTTCGTCTCAGAAAACCAATTCTGATGACTATAAATACCCCATAACTCTCAAAAGACTACAAACTAGACTTCAAAGGGAAAATGAGCAGAGATTTAGTACATATGAATGTTGTGTTTAAAAACAAAAAAGAAAAATTTTGTAAAACACCAAAAATATTTTAAACACAAAGTTGTGTGTAACACAAAAAAATGTTGTGTGCAAAAAAATTGTGTGTAAAATGAGTTGGGATGTGTGCCATTAAATAGGCCACCCCTCCTACAAAAATCCCAAAAATTATTACTAGCATTCAAATATAATTTAGTTCTTTATAAATATAATCTTAACCTTGTGGCATGTCTTTACTATAAATTGTTTAGTTTGGTTTTAACAAACTATATACGTGGCATAGTGGTTAGATTTTTAGAATATGTGGACGAGGTCCTGGGTTCCAACCCCCACAATCCTCTTTATTTACTCTTTATTTGTTTTAATTTTTTATATGCTATATATAGCAGCTAGTTCAATGGCCCATGGATTTTGGAACTAATATAACATATATGCTATAACACATAACTATATTTTATTTAAAACATATAAAGTGTAACTCCCACATGAATCTTTGAAGATGTTATCATATTATATGCTATATATAATATATAATATATAATAAATATAAAATATATAATATATATATATATATATATATATATATATATATATATAATATGCCATATATCACCTAAAATGATAACCAATCCAATAATGAGGGACTGCCACATTTCAAGACCTGGTTGGTCTACTTATGTGCCATATGTTTAAATGTGATTGGACCATATATGCCACTTGTAATCATGTAATTGGGCCACCTGGAGGTACTATCTCAGATCCGATCAAATTTGTTCAAAAATTCAAAGTGCTCAAATCACTTCAAATCAAATAGGAGAGTAGAATTTATCATTACTTAACCCAACGCAACTCTCGCTGGTCTTAAAACGGACGTTGGATGAGAGAGATATCAAGGCGTTCAAAATGTCAAACATGCAAAAAAGGGATGTTGACTATATAGTCTATACAATCCATACAGACATAATGTGGTACGTCCAAAGGACACATGGAATTCATTGGTTACAGGATGTGGATGAATGATATTGGCGATGTAGGTTGAGTTGTATGACGCCATGGTCTACTGTGGCTGCTACTGGCACCCTATTATTGGGTTGTTTGGTTTGGTCGTTCAAAATTATATGGATTCCATGGGATTCGAACCCCAAACCTCCAACTCAATGCAAAGCTTAAGTAAGGGGATACTGCCAATGGCCCACATGGTGATTCTTACCATATAATAGTTTTAAAATTATTTGAATTGCACATGGGATAGTTGGTGATGTCCGTTAGCTTAGCCCTACCGGTCGAGCATAATAACATATGACCCTTGGTCACACCAATACATGGTATGCTGATTTGGTTCAAATGGAGCATACTGTAAAATAACTTCACCTAATTTGTCACGATAACATTTGCTCTTAAAGTCTTGGCCCTTCTTTATTTAAACACGCGGTCACATGGGTCATTAACGACTCACTAATTCATGGGTTAGCTAGGCACCATAACCATCCCACAGCTTGTGCCATTTGTGTATTTTGCCTGGTGTCTTAGTTTTTAACATAAAAGCACACATTGGGGCTAGGGTGATGACAAATAAGGTGCATTTTGTCGGATCCGTAGATAGCAAGTTTGAAGGGGAACTCCAGGAAGCCTATCTCTTCAATTGGTTGGCCAAATGAGGTGCCTAAAAGCCCAAATTTAGGTTTTGATGTTAAGCAGCTTCATTGGAGCCTATATATTTACAATTTTGGAGCAGCATTGTAAAGCACATATTTGAGAACTTTGAGCAAATAATGCAAAAAATCCATTGGAAGTTGGACCAGAGATGTAGCCCAAGAGAGGGGTGAATTCCTCATCATTTGTTGTGTTATGTGTTTGCTCACTTTTTATTGTTTTTTATATGCATTCTTGAATGAGTAATTCTATAAAATTTGTGTTACAAAATTGATCCAATTTCATTTTAACACATGAATTAAAAACACATAACACAACAAATATTTTCAAGAATACAAGTCTTCTCATTTTCAAATCAAGCTGGTTAGAGCATAGGTCTTTGAAGACTTGATTATTTTGCAAGGGTTTTGTTGTTCTCTGATGCCTGTTGAAACTCACAAGAGGAGAAGGTCAACTCTGTAGAGCCAAGTTCTCATCCCTTCAAGGGAGGAATCTTGGCAACATCGCCAAGAAGTTTTCAAGGGGAGGCATTCACCTGCATGGCTCATGAAGAGAGTCATGAATATATTCCCGTAAGATGAAGATCTCAGAAAGGGATTTCCATGGAAATGAGAGAAATGATGAACTCTTTATGGAAAGGAATACAAGATTTCAAGGTGAAGGCTCCAACCCCTCAAAACACAAGGGAGACAAAGGGTGATCAAACTCAAATGGAAATGGAGGGAATGAAATTCCACCACCCCCAATTCCATCTCTTCTTCTTCTCTTCTTCTACTCAGTTCAAGACCCTTCCAAATTCTCAAAAGGACATGGTAAACCTCACAAATTCCCTTTGTTAAGCATTTCCATATTAATTTTGAATTTCCTATTTACAATGGAGAGGTAAATGCCAAGAACAGATAATTGGATTCACAGATTATGCATTGTGGTGGGATACAAAAATTCAAGATGATGAAACTAAGATTCAGTTTTCTTCTCTTAGATTGGAAAGTAGTGCACCACCTTATTTCAGGGAATCCAAGACTCAAGAGGACATGAAGAAACATGGTGTACCCCTTAACCTCTTAGAATGATTTTATTGTTGCGAATGTTAATAATTCAACTACCACATATGCAAAAAGCTACTATGGATTGGCAAAATTTAGACAAGCTAAAGTAACAGTCAAAAGTAAAGCTTCTACTCAAGAATTTAGGAGAAGAGATTTGGCTTTGGGAGTAGATTTTTCTCTCAAGAAACTTTACTCAAATACATTTGAGATTTACATAGTTATTTGAGACATGACACACTCATGTTTAATCCTTCAAATCTAGATGAAGTTTGTGTTCAAAGCACCTATTTAAGCAAGAGGAAGGAATGAAAAATCACTTAGGGTAACAAGAAGCCCTTCACCACATGGAGACAAAGCGGAAGAGGAAGCCCATGGCAATGGCAAAATAATGTTGTTGTTAAGAAAGAGGGGAGAAAAAATTCCACATGCAAACACTGCTCAAAGATGGCCGCGATGAAGTTAATCTCATTGTTGGAAACTTCATCCTAAAGAAGACCCAAAACGCTTAAGTAAACAAAGGGAAGTCAAGACCGCTACAACCATGTTCAACATGATTTAGGTTCTCATTTGGGTGATGAAACAAAGATCACAGCCATGGTTATCAAGGTAATGGTCTTCATTGTAAGTACCTAGTTCTTCAAGCAACAATAATATCAATGTAACTCGCCAAGAAAAAGAGAGAATCAAACTTTTCACATAAGGGTTATTTCAGAACATACAAAGATTGATACACTATTTGATAATCGGATCTTAAGAAAACCTTATATCTTAAGACATTGTTAAGAAATTAAATTGGAAACAATTCCACATCCCAAGCCATACCCTCCTGGTTGATATGTGATAATGCTAAATTATAGGTGACAAGAAGGTGTAAACTTAGGTTTGCTATCACTACAAATTTATTGATGAGGTAGATCTTGACGTTATTCCTTTGGATATATGTGTATTGTCTTGTGCCTACATTTATATGATAGGAAAGCTACTTTTCATTGTCATGAGAATAAGTATCACTTGTTTAAGAAAGGAGTTGAGTACATTGTTAGATCCTATACAAAGAAGATGAATTTATCACTTGTAAATGCTGGACAAAATGAAGAGACTAGTCAATGCTAGAAATAATTTTTTTCTCTTAATGATCAAAACTAAAGATGATATTGAAAACGATGCATTTCAAGGTTGTGATGAAATGTTAAAATCTGATCTATATGAGGTTGTTAATCAATATGATGAGATGTTTATGGAACCAAAGGGATTACCTCCAAAAAAAGGTATCCAACATGAAATTCAATTGGCAACAAGATTGTGCTCTTCCAAACATTGGTATGTACATGTAGCCATGGAGAAATTTAAATTAAAAAACAAATCCGAAGTTGCTCATTAAAGGGTCATTGTACTGAAGTACATCGCCATATGGATCTCCAATTGTGTTAGTGACAAAGAAAGATGGTACATAGCGAATGTGTGTTGATTTCAAGTCTTTGAACGAGATTACAAGAAAGAATCGCTATCCCTTCCTAGAATCAATGATTTGTTTGATCAATTGAAAGATGCTAAATATTTCACTAAGTTAGATTTGAGCGTATATCATCGTGACGGGATCGTCAAGGAGACACATGGAAGATGTACCAAAACAAAAGACTAAGCAAGGTTTGTTTTGAATGGATGGTAATACCTTTTCGACTTTGCAGTAAATGCACCCTGCCAATTTCATGATAGTTAAGTGAGAATGACAGTCTCAATGTCTTTCTTGATGATTGTGTTATTGTTGTTCACTGATGATATTTTTCTCTTTAGCAAATCTCGTGAAGAGCATTTCGTTAAGCATGTGAAACAAGTTTTGACATGTTTTGAGAAAGAAAAGTTGTTTCTTTTGAAGATGTCCAAATGTGAGCTTGGAAAAAACTTCACTTATTTACTTTAGGGCATATTTTGGGTGGAGGATAATTAAAAATTAATCCCTCCAAGGTCAAAGTCATATTGGAATGGCCCAAGCCCAATAATGTGATAGTGAGGTAAGAAGCTCTTTGGGAGCAGCCCAATATTGGAGAAAGTTTATTGCTAACTTTTCCATTGCAGCTCCATTACGCAAGGAAAAGCTACTAAGAAAAGTTTTTCAATGGGGAGGCAAGCAATGGAAGAATCTTTGATACCTTGAAAGAGAAGATTGCCCTGCTGCCGCCTTGTACTTACAAATTTGAGACAACCTTTTGAAACTAAATAGAACGTGCAAGCAATTATGCAATGGGAGCAGTCTTTTTTTTTTTTTTTTTTTTGGCTCGCCACAGGCAAACTGTGGATGGGGCCTTTGTGATTAACTTTCCTACTTATGATAAGGATTTGTTTTCTTTGGTGCAAAGTGTGAAAAATGGAAAAATTATTTGTTGGGAAAAGAAACCATTGTCCACAAAGATCATCAACCAATGTAATAATTATAATCACAAACAAATCTACAACAAGCTAGGCACTTCGTATGGATGGGTTTTCTACAACAGCTCCACTTGGTCATAAGGTATAAAAAGGGCATTTGTATAACAAAGCATATTGTTGATATGATTTCAAGGCCTATTATTAGTGCTTCAGTTATTCTTAAGCATAGTCCTATCATGCATGAGAGTTATGTTGAGCAATATGCTTTAGATATTGATTTTAAAGAAGTATATAAGACTTTGTGTCATTCTAACCATGTTGAGGAATTGGATTACCATTTGCATGATAATATTTTATGTCATCTTGGCAAGCTCTGTATTCCACAAGGTGAAAGAATCAACATAATAAGAGAAGCCCATTCTTCTCTTATTGCTGGTCACTTTAGTGTAGGAAAGACAGTGGCTAATTTGCAAAGGTACTGCTATTGGCCTAAAATGAATGAAAGTGTTTCAAGATATGTTCGAGGATGTTCGTTATGTGCCACAAGAAAACCTAGCAATCGAATGTTAGGTTTGTATACTCCACTTCTGGTTCCTTCTCATCCTTGGGAAAGTATTTCTATGGACTTTGTAGGAGGTCTACCTATGTCTAAACGAAATCTTTATTATCTTTATGTTGTGGTTGATCGATTTAGAAAAATGTGTATTTTGATGCCTTGTAAGAAGCAGGTTACAGCTGAGAAAATGACACAAATGTTCTTTCAAAATGTTTGGGTGCATTTTGGATTGCCTAAATCCATTATTTCTGATCGGGATTCTCGATTTATTGAAAGTTTTTGGTCGATCTTATGGGCACTCATGGACACCAAACTAAAAAAGAGCATAGCTTTTCATCCGCAAACCGATGGTCAGACAGAAGTGGTAAATAGTACAGTGGTGCATCTTCTTCGTGGTTATTACAGCAAGCATCCTAAACTTTGGGATGAGCATTTACACTACATTTAGCATGCTTACAATCGAGCAAAGCACTCTTCAACTCAAATGTCACCATTTGAAGCATGTTTTGGCTATTTGCCCAAATAGCCTTTAGATTTTATCTTTGGGAAGGATATTTCTATTGATGGTCAATATGACATTGATAGGGCAGAAAAGTTCATTGAACAAATTTAGTCGATACATCAAATGGTGCAAGAGCAATTGGAAAAGAGTCAAGTCAAGTACAAGACAAGACATGACAAGAATCATGTTGATCACAGTTTCCAAGTTGGAGATGAAGCTTGGATTTACATTAGTAAGGAGAGGCTTAAAGGAGAAGGTAAAAAACTAAAACCAATTCGATATGGTCCTTTCAAGATTATTGACAAGATTGGTAACAATGCCTTCCATTTATATTTGCCTCCTTATATTCAAATGTATGTGGTTGTTAATGTTGAGAATTTGAAATTGTATGAGCCTCCTTTGATTTATGATCAAGGAGAGCATGTTCAGATTCCTTCTATAGATGATCTTTCCCCAAAATATCTTACAGAACTGCATGAAGACACAATCCTTGACAGGAGAATGAGAACTTCAAAACGAGGAAATTTGGAATATCTTTGAGTTGGTCTTAAAGGCACAAATCCAAGCAAAGCCAAGTGGATTGAGGTTGGAAAGGTGAGGGAGCTATACCCTCATCTTTAGATAGATTGAAAATAGTCTTTTGGAGGTCCAAAAGCTTTCCAATGGGGAGGTGTGATCCAGGGGATCAAATTCTGCTCAAAATTCAAAGTGCATGGAATCGCTTCAAATAGAACAAGAGTGTAGGCCTTGTCATCACGAACCCAATGCAACTCATTTGGGTTCAAATGGACGTTGGATGAGAGAAATATTGCGTTCTGTTCAAAATGTCAAACAGGCAAAAAAAAGGGGATGTTGACTGTACAGTTCGTACAGTTTGTACGGATGCTGACGTGGCATGTCCATATGACACATGGTGTTCATTGGTTGGTAGATGTGGATGAATGATATTGCGACATGTGGTATTTTTTGGTTGGTTGTACGGTGCCACGTGGCCCAGTCATGGACTGCCACGTGGCACCCTGTTATTGGGTTGTTTGGTTTGGTCATTCAAAATTTTATGTAGTTCATGGGATTCGAACCCTGAACCTCCAACTCAACGCAAAGCTTTGGCAAGGGCTGGGAGACCAACGTGCCCACATGGTAGTACTTACCATATAATAGTTTTAAAATTATTTGAATTTGCACATGTGGATAGTTGGGGTGCGTCTGGGTTGGGGCTTAGCCCTAGCCCCTGGTCGTATATACAATACCATATGACCCTTGGTCACACCATTGGCACACGCATGGATTTGTATTTTGGTTCAAATGGTTATACAACCAATGCCTACCACTTGTCATGATAACATTTTCTTTTAAATTCTTGGCACTCTTTTATTTAAACACGCGGTCACATGGGTCACACGACCATGGCCTTGGCAGTTAAGGGCTAGGCATGCCCATAAACATCCTACAGTTTGCACCATTTGTGCGGTTACACCCGGTGTTGATTTTTAACACATAAAAGCGTGTGGGGGATAGATTGAGACAACAAGGGTGCATTTTGTTGATCTAGTGACAACAAGTTTGAAGGGGAACTTCCAGGAAGCCTATCTTCTTTCATTTTTGGCCAAACAAGGTGCCAAAAAAGCCCAGCTAGGGGTTTTTGGACGTTTTGAAGCCATTGGAGCCGTCTATTTGGAATTTTGAGCATTGTAAAGACCATATTTGAGCACTTTGAGAAAATAATACAAAAGATCCATTGGAAGCTGGACCAGGAGATGTAGCCCAAGAGAGGGGTGAACTCCTTTATCATTTGTTTTGTTATGTGTTTTCTGTTCACTTTTTATTGTTGTTGTTTATATGAATCTTGAATGAGTAATTCCTATAAAAGTTGTGTTGCAAAATTGATCCAATTTCATTTTAACACATGAATTAAATTTTGCAAATATTTTCAAGAATACAAGTCTTCTTCATTTTTAGATCAATCTGCCACATTAGCTGCCAACAATCATGTGGCATGTCACCTACATGGTGCCACTTTTCAATATATTGAGTTGCCACTTGTCAACCTGTGACCCTACCATGTGACTCTCTCAAATCCTACCACATGTCTCTTCATGGTTGACTTGAAGTTTGACCAGCCATAACATTTGCATACAGGCTCTGTTTAAATCGAAAATTGTGTCATTGGAAATCTTGCGACGAGATCTACACATTGATGGTGTTTTCAGGAGATTTTAAGATGATTAAATTTCAAGCATATTTTATCCCTTATAGACCCTTATGAGCATTATGTGTCCTCCTAGACCTAAATGAGTGTCTCTGTATCTTCTTGGATCATTCCTTCCCACTGGGAGGCTTATGGACCTCCAAAAGGTTTAATTAAATGAGGGATATGCCTCCCCACTTGCCTATGTCTCTTCCCCATGCTTGGACCACTTGGCTCATTAAAAACAGTTGAATAACAAGGTTGAAGGATGAAATAATGTTGCTAACATAATAAATCATTCTCATACTTCCACATATATCTACATTCATTTTTTCCACTACTAGCCATGTACAACATATCAACAGTAGTAGCAAACATATATATGTTATTGACAATGAATTAAAAACATTATTGCACTCCCGGACAAAATCCCTGCCACCTATCGAATTCGTAAACATTGCATGCACGTGACCTTCAAGTGGTAACTTTGGAGAATTCTGAAACACTTCATGACTAGGAGATAACTTGACTATTTCATTACATATCCTTCAATTGATTTTGAAAACATCATAGACACATTCTCTCTTTCATTCCCAACACCTACAACTATGATTTGTGTCTCGTCACCTGATTTAGATCCCAAATATTGTTGGACTGTGACAAACACCTTTTGATTTCCTTTGCCTCCATGCTTTTTAGGTATTAATTTAGGATGCAACTTCCAACAATGATCTTCATCATGTCCACTTTTCTTGTGATGAGTACATGTGATATTTGCTTCTTCCTTATTTACTGTAGCTACCTATTTCTCTTTTCCCTTCTTCTTACTTCCCTTTTGTTGAGAAAACTCCTTGGAGGAACCATATTTATCATCCTTCCCCCTGGATTCAATATGTACAACTTGAACATGTTATCACCATAACAATTTTCAGATGGAATCCAAGTTGCAAAATGTTAGCGATGAACTATATTGCTATGGAAGTATGATAGTTTGGAGGATCATGCTATATCTGGAGGTGTATGGACAAGTATAGCAGAGGAATGAAAGGTAGGACTCACTAGACCGTCGATCTTGAAAGTGGCTCGAATCAACGACTAAGGCACATATCGGGGAATGAAGTAGTGCAAAAAATAATCATTCGAAGGAGGGTCGGGGAAAACCGTCATGTTTTTATCCGTGGACACGTGGCACCTCTAGAGGTACATTGAGGAGAAAATCAATATGACTAAAACCACTTTCTCCAACCCCTGATGTCAAAATTTGTTGGATCAAGGTGGACCGTAGATTGTAGAGTGATCCAGATCAATGGTTGAAGCTCATATCGACGATTAAAGTAGTGCAAATATTAATCAATCGAGGGCGGGCCGAGGAAAACCATCATGGTTTTATCTGTGGACACATGGCACCTCTAGAGGTACATCAGGACAAAAAGCGATCTGCGTAAAACAATTTTCTCCAACACCCGATGTCAATGGGAATATATAAAAGGAATACCCTCGACATTATTTTATGATATTTTGAAGAATTCAAATGTTCAGAAATTGGCACAAAGCATCCATTTGAATCTCAAGAACAGAACTGAATCAGATATGTTCTTCCTTTGCCTCTTAACAGATATTTTTTTCCATGGCCTATAATACTGTTTCTTTATCTATGAATGAACAAGACATCTCCTCCAAAGAAGAAGCCCTAATTGACAAAGACTCCAACGTCTTCGACACAAAGATAATAGTTTTGCCCATTTCTATATCCAGATCAAATTTGTTAGACAATATAGGAACACGCATACCTTTCCTCGAAGTGTCTCAATCCTCCATCACCCCTTACGTCATAGAAGTAGTCTTTCCTTTTCCTGAATTTGTAAGTGTTGGACAACTGAGAGTGGGGCTGAATCAGTTGTTATTGAGCTTAAACAATTATGCTTATTTTAAACTCTTTACACAACATTTAATGAAAGTCACAATAATGCAGGGAAGTAAGTGTTATCACTGAAATCTCGTCAGCACATGGCGACAAGAACTCCACCTCATCTGCACATAGCGACAAGAACTCTACATCAACAAAACAGCAATGAAGTCATTCATGGCACTATTCACAGCATCCCAAAAGGGTCAAATACCATATAAAAATTGAAAGACACTTCACATCATAAAGTGCGTGCATATGCGTGG
>SNQJ01S0061487.1:32540-66637 GCA_010110895.2 Picea sitchensis | reverse complement strand
CGTGTGCTTTGGTTTTTTGTTAATAGATCATGTCTTAAAACCATTGGGAACTCCTTTGTCTCACGTTTGAAGTTTTGTTTATGGTTGTAATGTTATTTGTTTTTCAGTTCTTAACTAGATTTTATTTCGTTTGGTTTTCTATTGTATGTTAACCCACTTTGATTCACAGCAAACCTGTTCTGCCCTGCTGAGCCCAACAGGGCATGCTAGTGCTCCCATTCTTGCTCACCAGGCGACGATTCGAGCACGAACAGTAAGCAATTGAACATTCAGCATCAACCACACATATGAGATACACAGAGACATATGTTTCTTGAGGAAACCCATACAGGGTAAAAACCTCTTCTTCTTTATATGATAAGTAATCTTTACATTATTTATATTATCATACATATGAGCACCAAATCATAATGAGGCTACAAACGTTTTTTTGCAAGCTGTTACTTTCTGAGAGCACCAACTCTCTGGCTTCTCTAGCACCAACTAGAAGGAAGCACCAACTCCTTGGTTTCTCTAGCACCAACTAGAAGGAAGCACCAACTCCCCGATTTCTCTAGCACCAACTCCTTGGTTTCTCTATCACCAATTAGAAGGAAGCACCAACTCCCCAGTTTCTCTAGCACCAGCTAGAAGGAAGTGACAACTCCCTATGTTCAAGCACCCACTTGAACCTCTGAGGAAAACAGTCCTCCCTAGCACCTCCCTAGCACCCCCTGAAATATAAATTTTTGTTAATGAAACTTATTACAGTGATACAATATTTATCAGTGGCTTACCAAACTTATCACTGTTCTACTATGCTACTCTACTCTCCTCTATTAGTGTCTCTCTGTCTGCATCTTCTTTGGATTTATGATCTTCTATGTTCTCTACAAGAGCGCCTCAGCCTTCCTTTAGTGTCTTACTATCTTTCTCCACACATTCCTTGTGCTTTCTGTGCTTCTGCCTTTTATGCTCTATGCGCCATGTACATTCAATGCTCCATTCCTTTTCTCTGTATTTCAGTTGTTGCACACTCCTCCTTCTACACTCCTGAATCCCTCTCAACAATAGAAACTCCCATATCTTCTCTCTTATGCATACTTATAGTCTCTGTGCACCTTGTGCATGCTCTCCCGCCATGCTTCTGCATGTTCTCTCATGTTGAGTACTCTACCTGTTCATCATGGAAACTCTTCACCTTCTCTGGCATTTAGATCGATCTGTCAATTTCCTCTACAAACAGTCTTCAGCTCCTCTGGCAATCACACAGAAGTCTCTTCGAGTCCTCTGACAGACACCATCAGTGGTTTCTAGTAGTTACACTTTCAACCTCCAAAGACCGCTTCAACAACTGAATCACCACTAATCGATTAACTATGAAGAGAAACAGTATCCCTTTGATCATACTTAAATTCACCTTCACTGTTCGATGGAGTTCGTAGGGTCTTGCATTTATTTCATATGCCCACTGGCTATGACTGATCACTAAATAGATTTTTAATTTCGTGATCTCGCATCTCGACATTCCTATGATAAAGGATCTCGACACTCCAAGTTGCAATCATCGAGACTCTAATATGGAGCTTAGCACCGCTAGCTTCTTCCCTTCACGTGACCACCGACGGTGACCACAAGATGCGCCAAAAGGTGCTTCGTATTTCATGAATTTATAAACTTCATTGAGCCTAATCAACGGTCGAGATATCCGATGATTTGACGGTCTAGATCTCATCATGATCTTGCATATCGTGATTCCTGTGATGAAGGGTCTTGATTCTCCAAGTCATGATCACCGAGACTCCGAGATGGAGCTTAACACCGCTATCTCCTTCCTCTATATTCCACAAATGTAACCACTGGTTGTGACCACAACCTTATTCGAAAATGCATTTCGCACTTTTTCATCTCGAGTATTTTGTGATGAGTCCTCTCGACTCTCCATGTCATGAACTCTAAAATAGGGCTTGGTTTATCTAGATCTTGACAATGTGACCATGAGATATGACCACTCGCCAATCAAATGAGCACTTCGATCCTTTAACTTTCCAATCAATGAAACGATGATGTTTCGCCATGTGTCCTCTAGATCCAATAGTCCACGACTGTCCTCGATGGATGGCTAGGATTCCTTCATAGTTTTGGAGAGTTGGATGACTCTTGGTCTTATCCACCTTCCAACTTCACCATATCTAATGGTTGTTGGTCCTTCGTAATTACTCCAAATCTGACGGCCCAAATCTTATAATGATTTCACCACTTCACGAGCCTTCTTCATGCCTGATTAACGGTCCACAATCCTTGGTGATCTAATGGTCCAGATATTTTCATGATCTTGCATATCGTGAGTTTGAACCTCTTTCCTTTGGATTTCCTGATCTACAGAACTTCTAAACAAAACCTTTATCGTTCACCACGTGTCCTTCTTGAATAAACTATCAAGATTATTATCGCGATTTCTCATATTGCGAGTTTGAACCCCTTTCCTTTGGATTTCCCGATCTATGAAACTCCGAAACAAAACCTTTTTCATTCACCATGTGTCCTTCTTGAATCAACTGTCAAGATTGTTATCATGATTTTGCATATCATGAGTTTGAACCTCTTTCCTTTGGATTTCCCGATCTGTGAAACTCGGAAACAAAATCTTTGTTGTTCACCACGTTTCCTTCTTGAATCATCTGTCAAGATTGTTATCGCAATTTTGTATATTGCAAGTTTGAACCTCTTTCCTTTGGATTTCTCGATCTGTGAAACTCTGAAAACCTTTTTTGTTCTTTGATTGTTTTCCTCCTTCTGAGCTAACACTGTTGATCTTGCCATTCGATCATTGTTGTTATTCTTCCTTGCCTACCTGTTTGTCATCATTTTTGTTGTTATTTCCATCAACGACAAGCATGCTCTTCTTGTAAACATGCCAACAATCTCCCCCTTTGGCATTGGTGGAAACCCTGAACGGCTACGCTAATCTGTTTGGACCTCCAACTATAGCATCTAGTCCAGACCACTCCTTTTCTCCCCTTTTGACATCAATGTCAAAGAAAACACGCTCCCCCTGAGCTATTGCAGTATGTTTAGGAGGTATCAGATGTTCAACCAATACAAACTCCCCCTAACAGGATGGACTTTCTTAGATGTGAGATGGGATGACACCCAACTTCTGTCGGAGATATTCAAATGGTGTCTTGGATAGGGGTTTAGTAAAGATGTATGCAATTTGTTCTATGGTTGGAATGTAATGGACCTTAACAACCTGATTGATGACCTGCTCTCTCAGAAAATGGTATTTTATGGGAATATGCTTGGTCTTGGAGTGGAGTATAGAATTCTTAGACACACTGATGGAACTAGTGTTATCACAATGAATTGGGATTGATGCTGCATATTTTACCTCCAAGTCTGCAAGTGTCTGAATCATCCATAATACCTGAGTGCAATAGGTAGCAAAAACAATGTACTCTGCCTCTGTAGTCGATAAATAAATGGAAATTTGATTTTTACTAAGCCATGCTACTAACGAGTCACCCAGGAAGAATGCTCCTCCACTGGTGCTTTTTCTCTCATCAACACAGTTTGCCCAATCTGCATCTGAATAAGCAGTTATCTGAAAATTCTGATTTCTGGGATACCACAGACCATAAGTCATTTTTTTTTTCAAATACCTGAATATCCATTTGACAGCTAGCAAATGACTCTGTTTAGGTGCAGACTGATATCTTCCTACCATTCCAATAGCATGCATTATGTTTGGGCGATATGCTGTGATGTACAACAAGATGCCTATCATTGACCTATATGAACTTTGATCAACATCAGGTGAGTCATCATCCTTGCTTAATTTGCATCCAGTAACCATAGGTGTGCCCACAAGTTTAGAATCTTCCATTTGAAACCTTTTCAACATTTCTCTTAGATATTTTTCTTGATAAATGAACATCCCTTCGGACCTTTGAGTAATTTGCAGACCAAGAAAACATGACAGTTCACCTATCATAGACATTTCAAACTCAGACTCCATGGCAAAAGCAAACAATTTTACCAACGAATACTTATTACATCCAAAGATGATGTCATCTACATAGACCAACACAATGAGCAAATCATCACCCTCTGTTTTGATATATAGATTATTGTCAACAGTTCCTCTTTTGTACCCTTTGTCTTTGAGATACGTATCCAGTCTATGATACCAGGCACGAGGAGCTTGTTTTAACCCATATAAGGATTTCTTCATCTTGCATACTAAGTCAGGGTTATCAGATAGTTCGAAACCCTCTGGTTGTTCCATATAGACTTCTTCATTTAAATCTCCATTTAGAAAAGCTGACTTGACATCCATTTGATAAAATTTAAACCTTGTATGACAAGCATAGGCAAGAAATATTATGATAGCTTCTAACCTTGCTACGGGCACAAATGTTTCATCAAAATCCATTCCTTCTATTTGAGCATAGCCTTTACAAACCAATCTTGCTTTGTTCCTGACAACTTGTCCCTGCTCATTCAACTTATTCTTAAAGATCCATTTGGAACCAATGATATTTTTACCTTCTGGTTTATGAACCATCTCCCACATATTGTTTTTCTCAATTTGATCAATTTGATCATTCATTGCTTTAACCCAAAGGTCATCTTTGCTAGCTTCATTAAAGTTCTTGGGTTCCAGCATGGATATGAAAGCTATATGTTATTGCTCAGTATTTTTTATTATCTTTATCCTGGTTTGTACACCTTTGTCTTTTTCACCAATTATCTGACTTGCAGGATGATTCTTTTGAGTAATTCTGGAAGAGGAATTTGAAGGAGCCTGCTGATTTGAGTCTGTCTAAGTATCTGAGTCTTCATCTGATTCATAGTCTTCGTTTTCTGATTATTGTACCTGCTCATCTTCAGTTTTAGTTGTGTCCTCTGTAGAAGACTCATTATTGTACACCTCTCTTGCTGGGATTCCTTCATCAACTTTTACGTCAATACAGTCAACCATTTTATCGCGACCTCTTATTATAACAATAAATATCGCCCTAGCATTTGTAGCATATCCCTAGAAGATCCCTCATCAGCCCTATCATCATATTTTCAAGGTTCTCATCATTATTATTTGTAACATTTACTCCCAAAGACTTTGAAGTGTTTGATTGATGGAGGTCTCCCATACCACCGATTCATAAGGTGTCTTGTCAATTTGTGGTATGAGGTGAGATTTATTAAGAACATGGACTACTATGTGTATTGCTTCTACCTAATTAGGTTTGACCAATGTTCTTCTCATTCATCATTGACTGCGGACATTTTGTTGCATTACTGTTTTGCCTCTCCCTTTTCTCCATTTTGTTACGGAGTTCTTGGGATTATCCTATTCTCTTGATCCCATGCTTATCATAATTCGTAGAAATCACTTGACATAAATTCTCCCTCCTATAAATGGAATCTAACTTCCTTTAACCTCTTGCACATTTGATTCTCGATTAAATCCCTTGAAATATTTAAACTTCTCAAATGCTTCATCTTTTTCCTTGAAATAGCCCATGTAAGTCTGGGGTAATCATCAATAGTTAGCATGGTAGTTTTGTTGTGGCGGAAAATATCCCTGCTGAGACGAGGTAGATCACCCTCTAGGGCTGACCTTAACCTGGGCAGGAAAATGCTTAGCATGGACGTGACTTCCTTTCAAATGTCTCTAAGCCTAATGCATGAAGGGAGATAGCAAAGTTCCTTTAATGCGGCGTTTGTCCACCGCATGCTCGAGTTAACGCTCGATCTTTGCTCCTGGTAGGAGTGCATGGACAACCTGAATATGATACTTCTCTAATGACAGTAAGCGAAAATAGATCTATCGCTAAATGATGAGTTCATGTAACATCAAACACAAACTAGAGAAAGAAGCCGGGCCAAAGCGTGTCATATTAATGAGAATATGACGGCCAGTACTTACAATCGTAGATGCGAATGCGGCGGCTTCGTCAAGTCCTCTTCGTACAACCCTTTGCTTGAAAGATCCACAACTTGGGTAACAACGGCTTCATTGATCACTTCTCTTTGGCTGACTGTTGGTTTCCTCCAAGATCATAAGTTTCATATGTTGAGTTCTTCCCTCCCTAATGCAGTCCATACCACTCATGAGATCCTTAGTTTGGTATGATTCTCTCTTTTACTGTTTTTTCTTTCACCATTAGAAAGATTTCTTATATAGCCTTGGAGGGCTTCTAGCCATGATATATCGCCCAGGGGAGATTGAGGTATTTTCCTCCTTGGGTTGAGGAGCGCCTAGGATCATGGTTGGACTAGGAATTGTAATCCAACTGCCTTCCAAGAACGAAGTTATTCCCATTCATCTCAGCGGCTTAACAACTTCCCGAATAGGTAAGCGCTCCCTCAAAGGACCATCAGCGAGGAACATTGTAGCTCACGAAAAGGTTAGAAAGAGTGCCATTTCGAGGGTGGTGTGTAAAGAGAGGGCGGCTCTTCTCCAAAACTCAGTTTTTGGGTGCTTTCGGATGTAAAGGTTGTTTTACGGCTTGATAGATGAGTTCTCCTCGCTTCAAATGCGGTTATGTGAGATGTAAATTAATGCTCATAGCCGTTATAGGCATGACGACTTAGGCATCATGGAAGTATGCTTTGTTTGATGTTTGCGACACTTGTATTTAACATGCGATACTTGCGACCTTGTGAGCAAAATGAGACATACGACAATTGAGAGGGATAATGCGACGCTTATCCAGGCAGTACGTATAGCGAATGCCCCCAAAGTATGAAGTTAGAAGATGTGGAATGATGACTGAAGTACTTTGTAGGCCTTTCAACGAGTATGAACGATTTGTGGTACACTATGACAATCCAATAAATATCATGACGTATTTCAAAACCCAGGGCAGGCATACCTATTCTTGAGTGGTAACTTAGCGGGATATGGCATGCATAAAATGCCTTCGCGGATCCATAATCGTGATAAAGGGTAATATCCGCAAAGATACAATGTGGATCTATCGCGGCGGTAACCGGACTGATCGTATACGAAGAATACGGTGGATCTCTGAGATGACATGGCCATAATACGACCAATACAAAGTGGATCGCTCCAACAATGTATGTGTTCCTTGTCAATAGAAACTCATTATAACCTAGGAAAAGCACATATCAAAGTGATTACTCCTTGGGGTCTTCTTACCAATCCCAGCGATGATGCGATTCTAACCATGTGAACGGATGTTACGATAGCCGGACATGGAAGAAACCATGATTACCGGTCAGTGATGTAAAACGGTTAACAAGTCGCGAGGGAGATCACCATTAATGTCAATGATTCCCCAGGTACCTTAATTTACATTCAGTGAATGTGAATAGATGAGCTGAAATTGAACATCCGTAGAATCATCCAATCAGAGTTCAATAGTGTAAACCCGGTAATAGAATGTGAGGAGGCGCCGGTGACAAGGGCATCACCAGTCCCAAATTACTAAATGGTTTCTAAGTCTAATTTACGGATAATGTGTTGGAGTCAATAGGAATAGACCCGTCAAAGGAGGGCCATTATGTATACCCCATCATCGACACAAAAGCGGACGCCGAGATGTAATTGGTATATTAAATGGACATGGACTGACACGGTTTTGAGGCAAGATATTTAGGATTGCTGACTCTCGAGGTGGATACTATGAAACAACGGCAATAAAGCCATGACATGGGCCAAAACTATACAATGGATACTATGACTTGCGTCGGGTGACCCAAAGGAGTGAAGAGAGCTTCGGAGGATTGGCTTTCCGGTCACGAGAGGTTATTGGATTATGATATATACAAATGACAAAGTGCCGTGTTCAAAGACGACTCTAAGAAGTGCTAGAAGATGTTCTCAAGAGAAATTTGCCAACACTCGCTTCAATTTTCCCCCATCCAGATATATGAGCACCTCTTTTTAATTTAACGGGCTCAAGAGGAGGATAACACATGCCGATATAACTCACCTTCGATACTTCCTCTTCCGCTTTGTTTAACCCGAACCGAGATGGGGAGTTCGGTCCATATAGGTTGTCGATGTGTGCTTTAAGCGAGGTCAAAGAGCCCGGCTTCGAAGGTTTTTGAGTTATAGAGTTTAGAGAAAAACACTTAAAGAGAACTCTCGGTTCTTTTCATATAGTAGTCTAAGGCGAAAAGGTTAAAACTATATAAGCTCGCCAAGGCGCTCTTCGACCCTTGCAGGTGTGAAGAAAGCAGGAATCACTTTCGACCAGTATTTTCATGTTTAGAGTAAGAAAGGAGTTTAAGAAAAGTGAACTCGGGGGTTTTTTAGGTGTGGTGTTCATGGAGTCAGAAAAAGAGATAAAGAAAGTTTACCCGGTTGCATTCTCATGTATTCTGAGCGAAAAGAAAAAAGACTAAGCCGGTATGCCCCAAACAAGAAAGTTGGTGTCTTAGCTCGAATGATCATCAAAGTACAGGCATGCCCCAAACTTCAATTATTTCCACGACTTTGAGGTTGTCATCAATTCTGTACTAGATGGAGAAAAAGTTTACAGGTGGATGAAATGAAGGTAAAAATGAGACCACCGAAGACTACATTCGACATCACGAGGATCGTGAAAGACTCTTGAAGGAGGTGATTGTTTCATTTTAGCAGAGCTTGACGAAGGAAGAACTATGCTCAAAGGTCAGCCAGTTGATCCCAGTTGTTGTTTTCATTTTAATGGGCTTACTTCTGAGAGGAAAACTATGCTCAAAACCTTTGTTTCATTTTTTAGCGAGCTTGCCGCAGAGAAGGGAAACTATGCTTGTGACATGCCCCCGTCATGAAATTTAGTGGCCTCTATTTCATTTTTAAACGAGCTATACACAAGAAAAGAACTATGTTGAAGGATATGGGTTCAATCCCCATATTTATGTTTCATTTTTAATGATCTTGCCACAGAAGGAAACTATACTCGTGACTGCTCATGATCTGGCTTCAAGAGAATTTTCTGGAAGGATACAGCAGCGTCAGGGACGAATTCGGTCGGCGGCTGAGATCTTAGCTAGATGGAAGATAATCGCACCGGGGAAGGAACACATGTCGAGGTCATGACAAGGGTAAGGATATCAAAATATAAAGACCCTATCGAAGAGATCATACGGATCAAATCGCCAGGAAGTTGAGGTCATGGGAACAATACCCACATAATTGACGCTAATGGCCGAAGTGATCTGCGCCATAGAACACCAGAAACCATTGAGACGATGAATGAAAGTTGATCAATAGTCACAATTATTCCATCATTGAGAAAAAGATATCTACCACGAAAAATTAGATACAATAGCTTTGATAGCATGGAGCCATAATCTACGCCGAAGAGGTAAAGAGAAATCAGGGGTCTCGGGACTACCATGACATCGATAAAGAGCAGTTTCCCTCAAAATTCTGAAGCCCGAGGAAGGATCCTAAAAAGGTTGACTAGTTCCTACATTTAAAATATGGACCTATGTAATGTAATCGATTGCAAAATTTGTATGGAAAACCCAAAGCGTACCAATATGAAGACAAAATACTAGCGGATGCACCTTCATCTATGGCGTTGAGGAACATCTTCGACCGAACTATGCTGTAATTTGAAGGAATGTGAGGAGGAAGAGCGAAGAATCCAGTTAACACACCTAATCAAAAAGGATAACCCGTTACTTGGAGGTTCCACAAAAGGAGGATAGATACCCAGAGACATGGTAGATGCTGTATTAACAAGAAAAATAGGCTGATGCTCGGGTTTCTCTCTAGAAAATTAGGATCGGCCCGATGATTGGATGAGGATCAACCAATGGTGGACTTGGATGGACCAATTTAGCACTCTTTAGATGAAGAGTGGGGCCCGTAGGAAAGGAGACTGGATCAACCAACGACATTCTTCAATGAGGACCGTCAACGATGGAGAAACTAGACGACCACTTGGGTTTCATTCTCAAGGGAGAGAATGGGGTCGGCCGGTGGGGCGGTCGACCGCTTTGGTGTCACTCTCTAGCGGGAGGTGAATTCGTCGAAGATGAAAGCTGGTCGACCACTTTGGTGTCCTCTTTTGATGAAGTGGGGCTTATTGATAGTCATAGGCGGATGTCGCGGATTAGTATAGTTCAATCTCGAGGAAACTATAGATTGACCACGATCCAGCCGGGAATGGTAGGGGATGGAATTTGGATTGACCGAACCATCAGCAATAGGAGGAAATCTTCTGACCTTTTGGAAGTTGAAGTTTTTCAAAAGAGAAGAATCCTAGATCCATCTGGCGAGGACAAAGGTGAAGTAATGATTACCTTTACATAACATGCAGGGAACTTGGCGGTTTTCTTCTTCTCACCAGCGAACATCACTAGTTGATGGGGTATCATGTTGCCGACCAGAGGTACGATGGCGTGGAACCACATTTCTAAGACACAGGCAAGGCCGGGCAATCCCTCAGTGGTCACCCTTACAAAGGCTGCAAGGGAATTTGGGTTTTGGATTGTTCCTTTCAATCTTGTTGATCTAATCAACACTCTAATTACTATTATGATGGCGGTTTCTTAGAGACAACAACCATGATGTTGTTGGAGACTGGCCTTGAACGCTTCGGGGCTCTTCTTCTTCTTCTCTTCCGTTTCTTCTTCTTCGATCAACTGGCTACTTTCTTTAGAGCTTTCACAAGGCAAAGAAGTAGAAATGGAAGGATACCTGATGAGCGAAGCGAAAAGGATTGATAATTAAGGTGGTGTATTGACATCAAATTAATGAGTTACTGCGGCCCGAAACATTAAGCGGGATTTGGGATCAGAATTGGGGAACAACCAAAGCGGTAATCCGATGGTGAGTCTGGAAGCTTCGGTGTGGCAACATATGGAGGACCCAATTTTCCAAATGAAGGAAAGGAATAAGGTTCCCCAGGAGAAGGGGGTTCCTCCATTGGTAATCCTAGGATTCGATACCATTAACAACGGCTACGACCTAAGGTCCACTAAGTAAAAGAAACGGCATACGCTAATAGAATCTAAGAATCCACAACCAAGCAAATAGGACCTTCTTTTGATGACCGTACTATTTTGTGATGAAATCCAATGTCGCGTGATCAAGTCGAGGAAGAAATTTGAGGTCGGGTGACGATTACAATGGCGACATGGACTTACACCTTGGTGCAAGATTCCGTGCAGTAATTGTGGATTTACCGCACTCCAAAGGAGCCAGAGTGAGTTTGACCATTGTTTGCTCCAGGTACAGTGAGAATTTCCGTCACCATCACCTTGTGTAAGAACCTAAATATTATGGCCATTAAGGTTACCAATTTGTAGTCATCCCCTGGGCAGGAACAGTTGACGGTCCGATCAGAACGTACAGGTAGGTATCAAGCCCAAAATCAACTAAGAAGCTTCCCGCAGCGTCAATTGTGGAGTTACCTTGAAGTGATCCCCATAATGCGATCCGACCACCACAATCGGTTAAACCACAGAGGATTAGTCCCCATAGCTCACCCAAATATGACCTCGTGCATAACCCATGTGAGAGAGGATCCCGAGCGGAACTTTAAAGCGATGCGGATTTACTCTCCTAACTTCGGGAGATGCAATGTTTGTTTTGACAACTTTGGAAGTTATGCTCGGCCTAATCAAAGTCTTTGCACCTATTCTCTTGTTGGTGGGGGATTCTGGCAAAGAAAATTTCTAGAATACAAGTTTTAATTAAGCGTTGATTTTAATGGTTGTTCTTTACAAAGGGGTGCATGGAAGTGAAACAAATGAAATTGTGACTCAGACCCAAAGAATGCATCGATCATGATAAACAATCATTTCCTTTAGATGAACATCTAGCTGTGGGAGAGAGAGTTCTTTCACCTAACCAAATACAACGAAATGCTCTCAAACAATTATTTTCTCAATCAAATCCGATGTGATGCAAAAACTCTTAAATGCCTTCAAATATGCTTAATCAATCATGAGATATCTTTATTGTTTGTGTATGATCAATACAATCACAATGCTTATCTTTGGTAATTATCTTCCGATATGAATGGAAACCAAACTAGCATAAACAAAAGTCGCTTCAAAACAATACATAGCCGTAGAAATCAAACGAAAAACGAAAGAGAGGAAGCAATCAAAGAAAAACAAGCTTCACACCCAAAAACAAGGTTGAAGAACAAATGACCTTGGTAGAGAAACAAGAATGGAGTGCATTGGGCCTTTGATGGCCTTCACCAAGGTTTTTGCTCAATTGAAGAGAAAAAAAGCAATACGCGGTTCAAGCTTCACTCAACGAGGAAACTCAATGCAAAAGGTGAAGAAGGTTACAAGAGATCCAATCAACAAGGTGTTTATTCCTCAACAAGATAGATTTCAATGCTAAAAGGGAAGACAAAATTGACTCACTAAATCACTCGTGAGGAAGATCCTGAGAGTGTAAAATACACAGAAAAATGCAATTGTGGAGGGTTTTATGGCCAAAAGGGTTAGCTCTGTTGCCAAGGAAAGCGTTATGGCTGTGTAAAGACTGCTAGAAGCATTGAGCTCACGATAACACTAGGTCGATGAGTCTAAAAGCTTTCGAAATGTCAAGAAAATTCAAAATTTGAAGTTCCAACTTGACAAAGATGCTAAGTATGATGGGACAAGGAGCCAATCGCTCATGAAACTAATCAAAAGGAGAGGGAAAACCAGTGCAGAACAATCAAAGGGAAGAACAAGGTCAATGAGGAAAAAAACCAAAACAAGAGGTTTCAATTCGAGACTATCTCAGTGAATTAGCCAGTTCTATTTGTAAATCTCCTATTGGGATAGGTAGATCACCTCTAGGCTTATTATAACCTAAGATAGAAAAATGTAGCGTGGACAGTGACTTCCTTTCAAATATATCTAAACCTATTAAGCAGGAAGGGAGGATAGCAGGGGGTGCCTTTTGTCGGCGTTTGTCCACACTTGCGGCAGTTTGAGCTCCGATCTTTTGCTCCTCATTTGGGGTTGTGGACAAACACAGTATGACTACTTCCTACTCTATTGAAATTAAGCAGAAACAGATCTATCAATGAAAGATAAGTTCGTACAACATGGAGACACAAACTAGAAAGAAACATGCCAAAGCGTGTCATATTAATGAGAATAAGTAGCGATACCCTGTCATTATATCACGAATCACGGCAACCGTCAAGTCTCTTCAATCCAGCCTTGCTTGAAGATCCACAACTGGATAATAGTAGCTATGATCACTTCTCTTTTGGGTATTTGTCAGTTTCCTCCAGATCATAGTTTCATAATGTTCAGTTCTTCCCTCCCAGATTGATCCCATGCCACTCATGTGAGATCATAGTTTGGTATGATTCTCTCTTTCGGTTCTCTTTCACCATTAGAAAGATTTGCTTATATATAGCCTTGGAGAGGCTCTACAATCTTGAGATATCCTTGGGAAGTTGAGGATTTTCCTCAACCAGGTTGAGCCGCCTAGGTTCTTAGGCTGGACTAGGGATTAGAATCAAGCTGCCTCCCAGAATGATTCTTCCTACATTCATCTCTTAACTGCTTCCCGAGAATAAGCTCCCTCAAAGGGCCATTAGAGCATTGTAACGCTCCCCGAAAGGTTAAGGGAAGCGCCAACACTCCGAGATAGTGTAAGGGAGAAGCGCTCTACTAAAACTTAGTTTTTGGGGTGCTTTCGGATGGCAAAAGGTTGTTTGGCTTGATGCGTCGATTCTCCTCCTTCAAATCGGTTATGTGAGGTGTTCCAGTGTCACTACATGGTTATATAGGCCTGACATAGGCATCATGGAAGTATGCTTTGTTTTATGTTTGCAACACTTGTGAGCAACTTGTCTACGACCTTGCGCGACCTTGTGAGCAAAATGTGACCCGCTCACGACAATTGGGAAGGGATAATCGACACTTATCCGGTGAGAACGGGTACGGCGTGTAACAATTTTCTCTCCATGTTCCTTCTGTCTTGATGGTCACATAAATCCATATGAACTAGTTTAGGAGTGGTTTCTCATTGATAAAGCTCTTGGCCTTAAACGTATGCAGTTGGTTTCCTACTTGGGGTTACACATAGAATCTTGCGGGGTTTGATATTCTCGGAGGAACACTACGCCTCAATGTTTTGAGCTTGATTAAGTGGTAAGAGTTTTGCCATGTCATCTGTCTCCTATTCCATAACCATCTTCCATCATGTTTGCTTAGATGACACTTCTCTATTTTCTTTAAGCACAAATACATTATTTTAAATGTATGCCTTTGGCTACCATATCACGAGTTTAGAGACTTTATTTTGCAATCCTTGGACGCGAACACCACTTCACATCCTCATCACACATTTGACTTGGTAAGCGGAATTATGTTTTAACCCATCTACATGTAGAACATATTGGGATTTTCCTTTCCATTACTTAAAATCATCATCCCTTTACCCTTTATTTTACGCAGGAACATCATTTCTAAAGGTTACGTTTTCTGATTTGATTTCACTTAGAGATAGAAACTTACACCTTTGTCTCCCGTCATATGTTGGAGCATCCACTATCTATATACCAGGGTTCATTTTTCATTGAGCAAACAATACTAATCCACAATTGTTACTATCCTTCTTCTTCCATGCGACATTTTAAATTCGAATTAAGTTCATAGTTCATAATCGATAATTCCTTGATTTGTAGCCATAGTTATGATAGATGTAGCATTCAATCTCATTGTTCAATACATCAAAATTACTATTGCAACGTTGTCTACTTATTGACTATTGATTATTTCTTGACCTCCTTAGTTACATGTCTCTAACTTAATTTGGCAATTTACCTTGGTCTATGAAAGGTTTGTTACTTTGCTATGTCATTCTTTGTTGTGGCAAGTATTTGTTCGGCCCCAAAATATAAATGTCGTAATGATCAATTCATCTGATGATCAAACATGGTTGGATTGGACATGGGACATGGAATAATTAGTGGGTTATGTGAACGGATGGTTTGGATCGGTTGGTGGATGGGACAGTTATGTTATGGGACGATGTTGATTGGTTGGTGTGGACGGACATGTTGGTTGGGCGGTGGGGTTAGTCGTTGGACGGTGGCATGGAACGGTGGGTGGCGTGGACATGGGTTGTGGTTGTCGGTTATATTTTGGATCTTCGTCAGTTCTCCTTCCATATCAACACAACTTCTTCTTCATTGGCATCACGCTTCTTGTGCTTATATTATCATATTCCTCTTTGGCCGCGCCAAGGTATGAAGTCGTTATTTTATCTTCAATAGTGGATTCATTGTCTTCATCATCGGAAGGATCATCATTATTTTACACAAGAGACTTCTTCTTGAAGTTATTATCTTTAAAGAAATTTTTTGTGTTTGTAATTCTACTCATCATCACATGTCTAATCCTTTCTTTTGTAGAGGACATTTATTTTCCAAAATGACCTATGGATTTGAAACATTTGAAAGGCGGTTTACCTTTGTATTTTATTGATCCCTTCTTCAATCTCTTCATAAATTTTTAGCGAGGTTCATCAGTCTCTGAATCCTCATTCTCATCTACCTTAAGCCAATTAGCTTCTATGGAGGTGAGTTTGTCTTTAACTATTCTCATTTCATATGTAGTCCATGTTCCTAGGATCAAACTCCAAGGTTTTCGTCATTAAGTTAACACAATGAAGAACGAGTTGGAGCACAGCCGGTAGAGATCTCAAAATTTTACGAACTAAAGAAATGTTCCTCAATTTTCTCACAAAGTGATTTCATTGCATTTACCATTTATTCTACTCTTCAGTATTTTCCAATGATTTCATCTTCCTTCATCTTGATTTGTTCAAACTATAATACGTAGGTTTGAGCTTGGCGTCCTTACCTTCTCATTACCTTCGCAACACTAATAGAGTTTGTCCCACATTTCTTTAGCGTTTCCTGGTGCAACTTTGCGAATTATTCTTAAAGCCCCTCAATATAACATTCACCTTAGCATTGAAGTAAATTCACAACAGAGAAATCCTTATTAGCTAATTACAAGCGGCTTCTACGTATCTATTCTCTACTACATCCCAGACATCCTCACCTAAATCCATTATGTAGGTTCTCATTCTAACTTTCGGAAGGCAAAGTTTGTTCCATGAAGGGGCCTTATTGGTTGAATTCCCTTCATGGTTTGACATGTTTAGCTCTAGGATCTACCCTTAGATAAAGGGGTTGGCTCACGATACCAATTGTTGGACAAAGCGGGAGGGGTGAATCGGTTGTTACTGATCTTAAACAATTATATACTTATTTTAAACTCTTTACACAACATTTTATGACAATCGAGAATAATGCAGGGAGGAAAGAAATAGAACATTCGACATCAACCACACATATGAGATACATAGAGAAATATATTTCCACGAGGAAACCCATATGGGGTAAAACCTCTTCTTCTTTATAGCACTAAGTAATATTTACATTCTTTACATTATCCTACACATGAGCACCAACTCATGGGGCTACAACCTACATTGTTTTGCAAGATGCTGCCTTCGACACCAACTCACGGCTTCTCTAGCATAACTAGAAGGAAGCACCAACTCCCCGGTTTCTCTAGCACCAACTAGAAGAGCGCAACTCGGTTTCTCTAGCACCAACTAGAAGGGGCACCATTCTCTAGCACCAACTAGAAGGAAGCACCAACTCCCCGGTTTCTCTAGCACCAACTAGAAGGAAGCACCAACTCCTTGGTTTCTCTATCACCAACTAGAAGGAAGCACCAACACCCCAGTTTCTCTAGCACCAACTCCCCAGTTACTCTAGCACCAACTAGAAGGAAGCTACAACTCCCTGTGTTCAAGAACCCACTTGAACCTATGAGGACAACAGTCCTCCCTAGCACCTCCCTATGATCCTGAAATATAAATTTTTGCTAATGAAACTTATCACAGTGATACAATATTTATCATTGGCTTACCAGACTTATCACTATTCTACTATGCTTCTATGCTCTCCTGTATCAGTGTCTCTCTGTCTGCATCTTCTATTTTTCTCTACAAGAGTGCCTCAGCCTTCCTTTAGTGTCTTACTATCTTTCTCCACACATTCCTTGCACTTTCTGTGCTTCTACCTTTTATGCTCTATGCGCCATGTCTATTCAATGCTCTATTCCTCTTCTTTTTATTTCAGTTGTTGCACACTCCTCCTTCTACACTCCTGAATCCCTCTCAACAACAACAACCCCCATTTCTTCTCTGTTCTACATACTTATAGTCTCTGTGCACCTTGTGCATGCTCTCCCACCATGCTTCTGCATGCTCTCTCATGTCGAGTACTCTACCTGTTCATCATGGCAACTCTTCATCTTCTCTGGTAGTTAGATCGATCTGTCAATTGCCTCTACAAATAGTCTTCATTCCACTGGAATATTCCTAAAGACTCTTTAGCTCCTCTGGAAATCACATAGATGTCTCTTCGAGTCCTCTGACAGAAACCATCAGTGGTTTCTAGAAGTTACACTATCAAACTCCAAAGACCACTTTAGCAACTGAATCACCACTGATCAATTAGCTGTGAAGAGCAACAATATCCCTTCGATCATACTTAAATTCACCTGCACCATTGGATGGAGTTCGTATGGTCTTACATTTAATTCATATGCCCACTGGCTGTGACCAAGCACTAAACACGGTTTTAATTTCATGATCTTTCATCTCGACATTCCTATGATAAAGGATCTCAACACTCCAAGTTGTGATCACCGAGACTTAGAGATGGATCTTAGCACCTCTAGATTCTTCCCTTCACGTGACCACTGACGGTGACCACAAGCTGCACCAAAAGCATTTTCGTATTTCATGAATTTATAAACTTCATCGATCCTGATCAACGGTCAACATCTCCAATGATCCGATGGTCCAGATCTCATCGCGATCTTGCATATCACAATTCCAGTGATGAAGGGTCTTGATGCTCCAACTCACGATCACTGAGACTCCGATATGGAGCTTAAAACCGCTAGATCCTTCCTCTATCTTCTGTAGATGTAACCACTAGCTGTGACCACGGCCTTATTCAAAAATGCATTTTGCACTTTCACATCTTGGGTATTTTGTGATGAGTCCTCTCGACTCTCCATGTCACGAACTCTGAAATAGGGCTTGGCTTCTCTATCTCTTGACAATGTGGCCACGAGATATGACCACTTGCCAATCAAAAGAGCACTTCTCTCCTTTGACTTTCCAGTCAGTGAAACGATGATCTTTCACCATGTGTCCTCTGGATCCAATAGTCCACAACTATCCTCGATGGACGGCCAGGATTCCTTCACAGTTTTGGAGATTTGGATGACTCTTGGTCTTATCCGCCTTGCAAATTCACTATATCTAATGGTTTTTGGTCCTTCGTAATTACTCTAGATCTGACGGCCCAGATCTTATCGTGATTTCACCACTTCACGAGCCTTCTTCATGCCTGATCAACGATCCATAATCCTTGGTGATCTGACGGTCTATATCTTTTCGTGATCTCGCATATCACGAGTTTGAACCTCTTTCCTTTGGATTTCCCGATCTGTGAAACTCTAAAACAAAACCTTTGTCGTTCACCATGTGTCCTTTTTGAATCAACTATCAATATTGTTATCGCGATTTTCCATATCGCGAATTTGAACCTATTTCCTTTGGATTTCCCGATCTGTGAAACTCTGAAACAAAACCTTTGTCATTCACCATGTGTCCTTCTTGAATGAACTGTCATTATTGTTATCACGATTTCACATATCGTGAGTTTGAACCTCTTTTCTTTGGATTTCCCGATCTGTGAAACTCTGAAACAAAGTCATTGTCATTCACCATGCGTCCTTCTTGAATCACCTGTCAAGATTGTTATCATGATTTCGTATATCGCTAGTTTTAACCTCTTTCCTTTGGATTTCCCGATCTGCGAAACTCTGAAAACCTTTGTCATGCTTTGATTGTTTTCCTCCTTCTAAGATTACACTGTTGATCTTTCCATTCGATCACTGATGTTCTTCTTCCTTTCCTACCTATTTGTTGATCTTCCTTGCCTTCTTGTTTTTCATCGTTGTTGTTGTTCTTGCCATCAATGACAAGCACGCTCTTCTTGTAAACATGCCAACAATAATCTGGTGTGCAGAGAGATATTCTCAGGAACAAAGAGTCATTTTGAATAAATTAGGGTCGGAGGTTTTATTTGAAATAGACATTCCATCTCTTTGGCACACCCTCAGTACACTAGATTCGTCCCCCACAGTGTCAGTTCCCTTCGAGGAACATAAAACGATCACGATCTATAGATAATTCCCACCAAAAGTAAAAACATTATTTCTACATACCATTGTCAAGCCTAAACACCATTCAGAGAGTCTGTCATTACCTACCAGTGTAAGCATAATGGTCATTGAAGTCCAGTGGGCTTGTTCTCTACTAAGTCAAATTTTAGGGTTGGACAACGACAAGTTTGTGGTAGAAGTCATTTTAGGTTTTTTGTTTATTTTCTTTCTATTTGGTCAGTCGGTCTATGTCAATTTTGACAAATTTATTGCTGACAATATGCATCAACAGTTGGTTAACTTCAATTCATTAAGACACTTCAGATACTACACGCACCTCTTGAGAATGTTTCTAGAATCTAACAAAATCGAATTTCCTGAGACTAAATTTATTTTGACTGAGTGTAAAAGGATCACCATGCTTATTTTCATCAATAAAATTATGTCTAGGGTGTACAATATTATTTTCGATTTAGATATGCCAAGGGTTCTGGAGGAAATGAATATCTCTTTACAACCAAATCCAGAGAGCAATATAGGAGATTGTATGTTGTTCATACAATCTACTGTGATCTAGGTATACGACTATCAGGAAGGACCTTATATTTTACCAGTATTTCTAACTCCCAGAATATTTTCTTTGGAGTTCATAAGACAAAGGATCATCTCAGAGGCAGATAATTTTTTGAAAGTGCACAAGGATTCTAACTTAAAGTTTCCTTTCATAGTTGGACCCTTTGTGATAAAGAACAAGTCTTGTTTCCCTTAGATACAATCCAAACTCAGTGAATTCGGGTTCACGTAGTTGTAGGGGAGAAAATATGATCTACATCAGATCATATCGAAGAGGATATTGGTGAGTAAACAAGGCCCCTATGAACATGAGCAGGTTGAAGGATTCAATAAGATGGCCAATATAGAAACCTGTGTAGATATGGAGGTCACTCTGCAACATGATCAGACAAAACATACATAAACAACCTCTCAGAGATCCCAACATAGAAACCTTCCCCTAGGTTGGTTTTCAAAGTTCCTAAGATGAGTGTCTATAATAAGAGGAGTAGTTCAAAGGCCCTGAGTTCTAGTAGTTAGCAAGATACTCTCAAGAAAATGAAAATCACATCATCCTCTCAAATAGTCATCCTGGAAGAAGAAGAGCCCAAAGGGAAAACATGCATGGAGATGGTGGAAGATGAAACCAATAATGAAGATGTTGTTACAAGAAGCATGCCACAAAGTGAAAGTAGCACAAAGTTTTTTAGCAGTAGGAAACACATATTTAGCTGGACACCTAGGGAAGTTTATTAGTCCAAGGAAGATTTAATGAACTAGTATGTTGTGAAGGGAAGTATGGCCAATAGTTAAATAAGAGACTTTTTACCTAGAGTAGAGAATACTTCTCAGCATAAGGATTCTTTACTCTCAGTCAGGGATGTGGAAAGAAATACGTTTAACATAATAGTGGTTGATGATGATAAGGTGTCTGAGATCAAAATGCACTATGAAAATATTGGTTCCCCTGACAAAGTAAAGTTCCATAGGAATGTCAGTGACATGTTATATTCTGATTATCTGAGATTAGGTATGAGGGTTGCAAGACTGACAAAGCATGCACTCAAACTAGATGGAAAATTGAAGTAGGAAAAGGTGTCCAACAAAGCCTGGATGACACAGGTCAAAAGGTTAGAATTTGAAGGCCCTAAAGGGGTAAAATGTTCTCTATATGAGAAAGATAAGATCATCCAAAGCCTAAAGAAAAATATGAATATGTCCCCTACAGATCATCCACAGACAGTAGAGCTAACTGCTTTGGAACAGGAGAAGGAAACATTTAGACAAGGGGCACTCAATTACAAAGATAAAGTGTTGCAGTTGGAAAAGGAGAAAGAGAATCAGTCACAAGCACAAGCAGTAACATCAAATATGGATATCATTGTACCTTCTAATACAGAGGCTCAGTCAAGAACTGAGGGATTAGTCCAAGCTATGTCCCAGATAAGCTTAAAAACATGGGAGATCAAGGGTCTCAAAGAGGTCATAGAAAAGTTGAAACAAGAAATGAAAGTGAAAGATGAGAATATGGCTCAAATCCACAGAGATAATCAAGATTTGAAAGAGAGAGTGAGCAAGATGAACACCAGGTTAAAGGGAAAAACACTATTACAGGGAGACAAACATGTGATATGGGATTCTATTGCTACATAGGCTGTTAAATTCAGTGTTTATTTGAATTTTATAAGTGACAAAGACAGTGTGGTTGCTATGGCTCGGAGCAGGTGAACTGTTGTTAATGAAGTATTAGCCAAGAAACCCTCTGAATGGGCCCAAAATGCTATTGAATTGCTAAATTTTGTGCCAACTTCTGATCTCCAAACTATCAGGGTAAAGGACAGGACTATGTTGATCATTTCGTCCAGGAGGATCATCGCCAAGCACAACCTGCTCACATCGGTCCAGAACAAAGATATGAAAATAGAGCACAACATACAGGAGTTTAAGGATGCATTTGAAAAATTGTTTATCAAAGGACTCCCACCATTTTGGGATGGAAAAGGTTCATTATACAATCAAGAATACTACAATTATCTCCTCATTTAGTGCAGAATGGACCATTCTAAATTTGAAGCTATGGAAGAAAGTCTGAAAGGCCTAAGCTTGGTAGAGTATTTGGCTACAGACTTTGAAATTTTGAATAAGTTCAAAACAATGAAAGTTGGCCTGCCACTATGTCCTACGCCACGTGCATTAACTTGGAGATTTTTATTAAAGAGATGATGGACTACGAAATCCCCTCTGATTCGCAATGGAAGGAAATTGTGCGGTTGGGTAACACAAAGTGAAATATCCCCAAAACCAGTAAGTGATCCCCAGGTGTCGCCAAATTTGTAGATCCGACATAAGGCTAGAGTGAGACAGATGGCATGGAGGAAGCTGAGAAGTCAGAGAAATTGGTCCTCAATTTTGAAACGCTTTTTGTTAATCATTGTAAATCGGTTCATATATTGAAATTGTCAATCAGAATAGTTTTAGTCAGTTTCAGAAGCTAGAACGCTTCAGTTTCATCCATTGTAATCGAATTGTATAAATACTAGGACACTTGAATGAATTAATGTTGGAGAAGTGCAAGAGCTCCTTTTGGTTGTATCAAACTTTATTTGTAAATTTTATGAATCTGAAATGAATATAAATGCAGAAGATTTTGAAGTCTCTATGAAAAGATTCTAAAGGGTGGTGATATGAGATTTGTTTCCTTTCATCGTATGAATTTCTTGTAATATATCATTTCATTTACATTTTCTTTTGTTTAAATTGGAGATTTAAAGGCCTAGAATTCATCTTTTGATGCTCTTGGCTTAAGCAATTTAAATTGTGCCATTGTCTTCTTAACTAATTTAGAATTCATTTCAGTATTGCTCTGATGCAGTTATTTGTTTTTTTTTATCTTCCTACACTCTATTTAAATTTAAGAATAGCTCAGATTCATCGCCTCATTTATCCTTTATCCTCTGGAGAGTTCTATCAGTCGATGCATTGTTTTCATTCACTTTCAAAATTTTGACTCCATATCCTTGAGTGTTCCTCCCCTTCCTTGCCAACAACTTTATTAAAAAAACCCCAAAAAAACCAAATCTAGCCACTGATTGCCAAAGAAATATTAAGTGACACGAGAGAGCCCCCTCTGAGTTGAGAAGGCTAGTTCCTCAGCTCTAAAGTTGGTTGAAACAATTACCTCTGTCATTTTTCTATTCGGTCAGACAAAATTTATAGAGTGCTAACATTTTGGCACCGTTGTCGAGGACGAAATTGAAAAATCCTCCCTGGGAAAATGACTTAAATCTTTAGTTTGATCCCTGAGGGTGACAGTGGATCAAATAACTTAATGGATGAGATTAGTTTTACCCTAGCGACTCTGTTACTCAGAGACTAGTTACACCACACCTCGTGAGATAGAAATCCCGGCTCCTAAGAAAATCCATACCAGGAGCAACCCAGACCCAAAAGCTACAATTCTTATGTTTGACCCGGAAAAGATCGCGCATAAAAGAAAAGGAAATCCAGTATCCCTAGTGTTGCTTCCAGATCGATATTTATCTTTTCCAAAAGACAGAGTGACTAGCATTGAAGACCTTATGTGACATGAGATTTGAACAATCCTTGTTCAAGACAAATCTGAATATCATTTAAACGAGACCATCTTTGACGAAAAGAGATTCTAGGATCTGATTCTAGCTGCCTCTGTCAAGCCTATAGTGATCCCTGCTCGAAACCAATGCCCTCTCTGACCCCTCACCGTATCCATGGAATCCATATTTTCTCCCCTCATACGACCTACTCAATTGCATTATTTGCCTCAAGACTACAACCTAAGGATCAAACTATATGACGTTGAAGGTAATATATTGGCTCAGAAGCATCTATATTAGTTCAATGCTTTCATAGACTTGGAAGAAGTAGACTTTGAAGATGTAAAAATGAGGTTGTTTTTGCAAAGTATTGCAGGATATGTGAGGAAGTGGTTCAGATCCGTTCCACCAGGTAGAATAGCAGATTTCAAAACCTTTAAAACAAGATTCCCTCCAAAATGGGGGGATAAAAAAAATCCCCTCCCATTGTTGACCCAGTACAACAATATGAAGAGATCACTTGATGAAGCGGTGCAAGATTTTTCAGCTAGATTCATGAAAGTGTATAATGCGATTCCTGATGAAGTGACACCCCCCCTAAGGCTTCTTAGCTCAAATATGATGATTCCTTTGAAAGTGACTTCACTTTATTGTTAAGATAAAGAAGATATTCCACATTGGATGAAATGACAACCAATTCCATAGAGGTAGAAGTAAACTTGATGGCTTCAGGGAAGATGAAAAATAATTATGGCAGAGACCCGAACATAACGCAGGAGAGAGCACAGCCTTCGATGTCACAAACATAAGAAGATAGATTTGAAGCAATGATGAGAAACATGGAGAGGATTATGGAAAGAATGGCTCTAGGAAATAGGCCTAACCCCAGAGAATAGGTTGATGGCCCACCCAGAAATCTGAGAAGACCAGCTATCCCTCAGATTAGGAATAAAGAGCCAAAAAATCAGGGAAATCAGGCAGCTCAAGCAGATCAAGAAAATCAGGGAAACCAAGGAAATCAAGGGGAACAACAAATAAGGCCTCATTTTCAAAATAATTATGTGAATGAGGATTATCATCGATATTTTGAATACAATGTGAACTGTTATGATGATAAAGAAACATAGGTATTTTTTACCAAAGAAGAACACGACCAATTCATGGATGCAAGTGAGATCTGTTTGCAAGATGAAGAAGAAAGGGTATCAGTATAAAGGGAATACAATGAGACTCGATTGAAAAATGCCATCATGAAATTCCAAAAGAAATATAACCTTTGAAATCAAAATATACCTCCAAACCCTCCAAAGGGGAATCCCACCAAAGAAGCTCAAAATAACATACCTTCTTCGAGTCATCCCAAAAGATATTTTGATGCAAAGGATTTAGTTGCTAAGGATTCTACTATGAAAGAATCAGCTGCAAAGGGTACTCTGGAAAAGGGGAAGAAGAAAGAAGAACCTCAGAAGAAATTATTGACAAGAAAAGAAACAGTCACCAAAGAGGTAAAGAAAAACTCATCCTCTTTTGATTTCGAAAGTGAAATGGATAAAATAAAGATTTCAGTACCATTTAATGAATTGATAAAAAATAGTGAGTACATAAATCAGATTATCAATATGCTTAAGATGGTAAAAACCTCTGATACCCAGAACATACAAGAAGATCACCCAACCATCCTATTTGGGCCAAGAGTAGAAGAAAGAAGCAAAAATGAAGAAGTCCCTCCTTTTTATGCCAGCTTGAAAATCCATGACATGATTCTTCACAATGCTATGTTGGATTCTGGAGCATCTCATAACCTGATGCCCAAAGTGTTCATGGACCAATTAGGTCTCGATGTCACAATACCTTATAAGGACCTGTTCTCCTTCGATTCAAGAAAGGTGAAATGCCTTGGCATGATCAAAGACATGGTGGTTTCCTTAGCACAAATCCCAACTAAGAATATGGTGATGGATGTAGTGGTCGCTGATATCGCTCCAAAATTTGGTATGTTGTTGTCCAAGTCGTGGGATGCAAAACTAAAAGGAACCCTCAAGATGGATATTTCATATGCTACTATTCCTGTCTTTGGTCAAGACATAATATTATACAGGGATTTTCTACTTAAATATATGGTCAACAATAAATCACAGCTGAGAAATCATTTAATCTATTCGGTAGAAACCGAATTGGGGTCATCTATCTTCTTCAATGACCTGTGTTCCGAAGAAGAGGAAACAAAGATCATCATAGATGACAAAAATAATCTTAACAAATAAGTGGAGGAACTTTCATAGCCCCAAGGTGATGCAGAGGATCATATATGGAAAATGAATTTTGATGGAGCTACATGCAGAGAAGGAGCTGGAGCTGGCATGTGGATCTATCACCCTAACGGAGACTCAAAATTATGTTCTTACAAGCTTGTTTTCGAATGCACCAATAATATGGCCAAGTGTGAAGCGTTAATATTGGGGTTGAAAGTTTTGGAATAATCTAGTGCCAAAAGGATTGTTGTGCTTGGAGACTCTGAGATTATCATAAATCAGATCAAAGGCATCTACCAAGAAAAACAACCCCGAATGAGGGCTTACAGAAAACTGGTACTAGACCTACTTGAGAAATTTTCAGAATGTAATCTTTCAGCAATAACAAGAGAACAAAATCAAGTTGTTGATGCCTTAGCTACTTCAACAACAGTGTTCAAAGTCCCATTTTTCCCTGAAAAAATATACAAGGTTGAATTCAAGTACAGGCCAGCTGTACTGGACAATATGAAGCACTGACAAATCTTCGAGAATGACAAACAAATAGAAAGTTTCCTAAAAAAGGAGAACAAATTTGAGAAATTAAACATTGATGATGAATACTGCGATGATGAGGTGGATGCAACTGCTTTCACAAAGGAAGGATATTTTGACAACCAGATTGTTGGCATAGATATTATACAGTTGAAAAGAAACATCATTCCTAAAATCCTGGTACCATTAGAGAATCTCTTTGATAATAACGACATGGACAGAACCCAAAGATTACAGTAAATGAGGGGGATGTGGAAGATTTCAATATCGGAACTCTAGAGGATCCAAAGATCATTAAGTTGTCCAACAAGATTAGTCCTGAAGTCAAAGAGAGGTACGTAAAATTAATGAAAGAATTCCCTGATGTTTTTGCTTGGAGCTATGATGAGCTGGAAGTTTATGATACCAATATAATACAGCATGTTATCCCAATCAAATAAGATCACAATCCATTCAAGAAAAAATTAAGAAGAATAAACCCCCTGTTGTTACCATTGATAGAGAAAGAAGTAAAGAAACTATTTGAGGAAAAAATCATAGTGTCCCTGAGGTTTTCCAGATGGGTGGCCAACCTGGTGCTAGTTAGAAAAAAGAGTGGAGAAATTAGGCTGTGTGTAGACTTCAAAAATATTAATAAGGTGTCTCTAAAGGACCATTATCCATTTCCTAAAATGGATCACATTTTACAAAAGGTAGTGGGCTCTTAAAAGATGTCAATGTTAGATGGGTTTTATGGGTATAATTAGATTATGGTACACCCTGATGACCAAGAAAAAACTGCATTTACCACACCATGGGGAACATTTATGTATGCCAAGATGTTGTTTGGACTTATGAATGCAGGGGTGACATTTCAAAGAGCCATGGATATAGATTTTGCCGACGAAAAGGATAAATTCATTGTTATTTACCTTGATGACATCACCATGTATTCTACCTCAGTTGAAGAACATCTCAAACATCTCAGAAGAGCATTTCAAAAATGCAGAAAGTTTGGGATCTCTTTGAATCCTGAAAATTCAAATTTCACCATGGAAGAAGGAAAGTTGTTGGGTCACATCATTTATAAGGAAGGGATAAAGGTAGACCCTAACAGAGTTGAAGAGATTTCGAAAATTGGCATACCCAGAAGAAAAAAGGAGGTGCAATCTTTCATGGGCAAAGTAAACTTCCTAAGGAGATTCATCCCTAATTTGGTTGAGATCATTAAGCATATTACCAATATGATGAAGAAGGGAAATGAAATCAAGTGGATCCTCGAGGCTAGGAAATATTTTGAAGACATCAAAGTAGCATTAACAAAGTCCCTTGTACTGACTAGTCCAGAATTTGAGAAAGACTTCATACTATTCTCTTTTTCCTCGGAACACACTATTACAGGTGTGCTACTCCAGAAAGATGACCAGGGTTTTGAGAATCCCATAGCATACTACAGTAATACATTAAGAGATGCCCCTTTGAAATATGACATAATAGAGAAGAAACGCTATGCTTTAGTCAAGGCATTGAAAGAATTCAGAGTTTACATCTTACATTCACACATCACTGCTTAGGTTCCCAGTAGCTCAGTAAAAGACATATTGACACAGCCTGATCTGGAAGGGAAGAGGGGAAAATGGATTGCGGTGCTATTAGAGTATGATATTGAAATCAATCCCATGAAGTTTATCAAAGGATAGGGACTTGCTAGACTGATGGCACAAAAAAACTGTGAACTATTGGGAATAAACTTCACTGCAGATCTGTCAGACAATACAATAGAGGAAGAAAGGGAGACTCCAAAAATATCTCAGAAGTTTCTTGAATCTGCATGGTATGTAGATATCATTTTTGTGTTAATAAATATGCAGGCTCCTCCTGAGTATAGTAAAACAAAGGCTAGATTCTTGAAAATGAAGGCAGCAAAATTTTGTATAGTAAATGAATTGCTATACTGGAAAGACCCAGGGGGAATTTTATTGAGTTATTTGATAGAAGAATAAGAATATTAAACCATCAAAGAGTTCCACAAAGGTGACTGTGGAGGTCATCATTATTGGAAGACGATTGTGCACAAAATTTTGAGAGCTGGTTTTTATTGGCCTAGCATTTTTCCTGATGTTTATAAAGAAGTTTCAAAGTGCCATGAATGTCAAATATTCGATGGGAAAGAAAAATTGCATTCTCTATCATTAAAACCCATTTTAGTAGAAGCTCCTTTCAGACAATGGGGCCTGGATTTTATAGGGGAGATATATCCACAGTCCCCGGCTCAACACAAATGGATCCTGACTACAACAGATTATTTTACTAAGTGGATCAAGGTTGTTCCCACCAGACATGCTATAGATGACGTTATCATTTGATTCCTAGAAGACAATATCCTGTCTAGATTCGGATGCCCGATCAAGATTATAATGGACAACACAACAGCCTTCAAGTCTAAAACATTGGAGAAATTCTGCAATGATTACAACATTACCCTTGGTCATTCCATGCCATATTATCCTCAAGGGAATGGGTTGGCTGAGTCTTCGAATAAAAGCTTGGTCAGAATCATCAAAAATTGTTGCAAGAGAATAAAAAGGTGTGGCACAAAAATCTCATCCATGCAGTGTGGGTTGACAGGATATCCCCAAAAATATATATTTCCACATCTCCTTTCCAGATCGTTTATGGTACAAAAGCTATCTTTCCTACTACATTGGGATTGACAGTAATGAATTTCTTATAGGAGAAAAAAGAAGAAACAAATTCCAGTCGGAGAAGAGATGATGAGCTAATCAACCTACAACAGACCAGAGAAAAGGCCTTCCATAACGCCCAACTACGTCAAGACAAGATCAAATAAGATTTCTACAGACATACCAAGGCAGATGAATTCAAAATAGGAGATTGGGTACTAAAATGGGATGCCAGAAATGAAGATAAGGGTAAAGATGGGAAATTTGATAACCTATGGTTGGGTCATTTCAAAATCACATCTTACCATGGGAGCAATGCCTATTTTTTAGAGGAAATTAATGGAGAACTTGTTGGAGGAGGGCCTATGAATGGTAGGTTCCTCAAGCATTACGTTGTTTGAAAAATCATCACCCCACCATTCATTGCATATAATCATTCTACGTTTTCCTTTATGCATGAAAGATTGGAATAAAAGAAACATAGTTGAAGCCTGAGGTGAAGGCCCTGAGCTATATTGGGAAGATTTTAAGTTTTTGAATAAAGATCAGCATATCTAGACCACACAAATAGATCACATCCCAATGGGTAGGAACTTAGTCTTTAGTTCTTTGCTACCTCGCAAGGAGGATATCATCCCTAGTTGGAGCCAATGTTATCACCATAACAATTTTCAGATGGAATCCAAGTTGCAAAATTTTAGCGAAGAACTATATTGCTATGGAAGTATGATATTTTGGAGGATTAGGCTATATCTAATAGTGTATGGACAAGTATAGTGGAGGTGCAAAAGGTAGGACTCGGTGGAATGTTGATCTTGAAAGTGGCTAGGATCAATGGCTAAGTCACATATTGCGAAATGAAGCAGTGCGGAAAATAATCATTCGAAGGTGGGCCGGGGAAAACCTTCATGGTTTTATCCATGGACGCATGGTGCCTCTAGAGGTGCATCGGGGCGAAAATCAGTCTGACTAAAACCACTTTATCCAACCCCTGATGTCAAAAGTTATTGGATCAAGGTGGACTGTATATCTTAGAGCGATTAAGATCAACGATTGAATCTCATATTGACGATTGAAGTAGAGCAAAGATTAATTAGTCGAGGGCGGACTGGGGAAAACCATCATGGTTTTATCCGTGGATACATGGCACCTCTAGAGTTACATTGGGTTTAAAAGAGGTCTTCCTAAAACCATTTTCTCCAACCCTCGATGTCAATGGGTAGATATAAAAGGAAGACCCACGACATTATTTTATGATATTTTGAAGCATTCAAACGTTCGAAAATTGGCGCAAAGCATCCATTTGAAACGCAGGCTCAGAACTAAATCAGATTCATGCTTTCTTTGCTTCTTAACATGTATTTTCACCATGGAAACTAATCCTGTTGTTTTATCCATGAATGAACAAGAAATCTCCTCCAGAGAAGAAGCCCTAATTGACAGAGACTTCGATGTTTTCGACATAGAGATAATAGTTTCACCCGTTTCTGTATCCAGATCGAATTTGTTAGACAATATAGGAACGTGCATACCTTTCCTCTAAGTGGATCAAGCGTCCATCACCCCTTTCATCGTAGAAGTAGTCTTTCCTTTCCCTGAATTTGTAAGTTGGTGTGTAGAGTGATATTCTCAGGAAGAAAGAGTCATTTTGAATAAATTAGGGTCAGAGGTTTTATGTGAAATAGACATTCCATTGCTCTGGCACACCCTCATTATACCAGAGTCCTCCCCCACATTGTTAGAGCCCTTCGAGGAACAAAAAATGATCACGATCTATAGAGAATGCCCACTAGAAGTAAAAATCTTGTTTCTGCAGAACATTGTCAATCATGAACACCATTCAGAGATTATGTCGTTACCTACCAGTGTAAGCATCATGGTCATCGAAGTCCAGTGGTCTTGTTCTCTCCTAAGACAAATTTTAGTGTTGGACAATGACAATTTTTTGGTAGAAGTCATGTTAGGTTTCCTGATGATTTTCTTTATGTTTGGTCGGTCGATCTGTGTCAGTTTTGAAAAAATTATTGATGACAATATGCATCAACAGATGGTTAAATTCAATTCACTGAGACACTTTAGATACTACACACATGTGTTGAGAATGTTTCTGGAATGTAACAAAACTAAATTTCCTGAGACTGCACTTATTTTGAATGAGTGTAAAAGGATCATCATGCTTATTTTCATCAATAAGATTATGCCCAGGGTGTACAGACTTATTTTTGGTTCAGATCTGCCAAGGGTTCTGGAGGAAATGAAGATCTCTTTACAACCAAATCCAGAGAGCGATATAGGAGATTGGATGTTGTTCATACAATCTATTGTGATCTGGTTATATGGCTATCAGGAAGGACCTTATATTTTACCAGTCTTTCTAACTCCCATAATCTTTGCTTTGGAGTTCATAAGACAAAGGATCATCTCAGAGACAAAGCATTTTTTGAAAGCGCACAAGGCTTATAACTTAAAGTTTCCTTTCATAGTTGGACGCTTTGTGATAAAGAACAAGTCCTATTTTCCTCAAATCCAATCCAAACTCAATGAATTCGGGTTCAGGCAGTTGCAGGGGAGAAAATATGATCTACATCAGATCATATCGAAGAGGATATTGGTTATCAAACAAGGCCCCTATGAACATGAGCAGGTTGAAGGATTCGATAAGCTGGCCAATCTAGAAAATTGTGTTGATATGGAGGTCACTCTGTAGCATGATCAGAAAAAACATACAGAACCAGCCTCTCAGCAGAGACCAACACAAAAACCTTCCCCTAGGTGGGTTTTCAAAGATATTAAGATGAGCGTCTATAATAGGAGGACCATTTTAGAGGCCCTGGGTGCTAGTAGCCAGCAAGATACTCTCAAGAAAATGAAAATCACATCATCCTCTCAAATAGTCGACCTCGAAGAAGAAGAGTCCAAAGGGAAAACATGCATGGAGATGGTGGAAGGTGAAATTGAGAATGAATATGTTTTTACAAGAATCATGCCACAAAGTGAAAGTAGCACAAAGGTTTTTAGTAGAAGGAAACACATATTTAGCCAGACACCTAGGGAAGTTTATCAGTCCAAGGAAGATTTAATGAACCAGTATGATGTGAAGGGAACTATGGCCAATAGTGAAATAAGAGACCTTTTACCTGAAGTAGAGAAGACATTCTGGCATAAGGCTTCTTTTCTCTCAGTTAGAGATGTGGAAAGAAAGACGTTCAACATAGCAATGGTTGATGATGATAAGGTGTCTGAGATCAAAATGCACTATGAAAATATTGGTGCCCCTAACAAAGTATAGTTCCACAAGAATGTCAGCGACATGTTATATTCTGATTATCTGAGATTAGGTCTGAGGGTTGAAATATTGACAACACATGCACTCAAACTAGATGGACAATTGAAGCAGGAAAAGGCATCCAACAAATCCTGGATGACACGGGTCAAAAGGTTAGAATATGAAGGTCCTCAAGGGGTAAAATATTCTCTAGATGAGAAAGATAAGATGATCTAAAGCCTAAAGAAAAATTTAAAGATGTCCCCTACAGATCATCCACAGACAACAGATCTGACTACTTTGGAACAAGAGAAGGAAATATTCAGACAAGAGGCACTCAATTACAAAGCTAAAGTGTTGCAGTTGGAAAAGGAGAAAGAGAATTGGTCACAATCACAGTCAGTAACATCAGATATGGTTGTCATTGTACCTGATAATACAGAGGTTGGGTCAATCACTGAGGGGTTAGTCCAAGCTATGTCCCAGGTAATCTTAAAAACAAGGGAGATCAAGTGTCTGAAAGAGGTCATAGAAAAGTTGAAACAATAAATGAAAGTGAAAGATGAGAAGATGGCTCTACTCCATAGAGATAATCAAGATTTTCAAGAGAGAGTGAGCAAGTTGAAAACCAGGTTAAAGGGAAAAACACTATTACAGGGAGCCAAACATGTGATATGGGATGCTATTGTTGCATAGGCTACTAAATTCAGGGTTTATTTGAATTTTATAAGTGACAAATACAGCGTGGTTGGTACGGCTTGGAGCAGGTGCAATGTTGTTAATGAAGTATTAGTCAAGAATCCCTCTAAATGGGCCCAAAATGTTATTGAACTGCTAAATTATGTGCCAACTATTGATGTCCAAACTATCGGGGTAAAGGACATGACTACGTTGATCGATTCGGCCAGGAGGATCATCACCCAGCACAACCTGCTCAGATCAGTCCAGAACAAAGCTATGCAAATGGAGCACAACGTACAAGAGTTTAAGGATGCATTTGATTTATTTTTTTATCAAAGGCCTCCCACCATTTTGGGATGGAAAAGGTTCATTATACAATCAAGAAGACTACAATTCTCTCCTCATTCAGTGCAGAATATACCATTCTAAATTTGAAGCTATGGAAGAAAGTCTGAAAGGCCCAAGTATGGTAGAGTATTTGGCTACAGACTTTGAAATTTTGAATAAGTTCAAAACAGTGAAAGTTGGTCTGACGACTATGTCCTACACCACGTGCATTGACTTGGATATTTTGATTAAAGAGATGATGGACTACGAAAATCCCCTCTGATTCGAAATAGAAGGAAATCGTGTGGTTGGGTAAAACAAAGTGAAATATCCTCAGAATTAGTAAGTGATCCCCAGGTGTCACCAAATTTTTACATCTGGTAGAAGACCAGAGTGAGACAGATGGCATGGAGGAAGCTGAGCAGTCATAGAAATTGTTCCTCAATTTTGAAATGCTTTTTGTTAATCATGTTGGATCATGTTGTCATTGATGCCAATGGTTTGATTGATTGATGTCAATGGATTGATTGATTGATGATTGATGAACAATGTATATGCAAAGTCCTTGATGAGAATGATAGACGTCAAAGTGGAAACCAATTGATAAATATGGATCATCGATATGATGCATAGATGAAGATGGATCAATGAGTTGTCATCGATACATGATGATGCATAGTTTGTTTGATGAAAAGATGACTCATTATTTTCTTATCATGATTGATAAGGTGCACAAATGGACGAACTCCAAAGTGGTCCCCTTATGGTGAAATGCCTCACGAGAAGATGCTTTGCATATTGAGTTATCCTAGAAGAATGGTTGGAGGACCCATGCTTGTATGTGGAATAATGAGATGAAGATCAATTAATTTGTTGGTGAAACTATCCTAGATGGATAGTTCTTGTCATGCCATTTCCAGTGGTATGTGGAATGTCACATAACTCCTCACAGTTTGAGAGTTATGGCCTTATGAAGTTGGAGGACCCCCATATCAAGGCTTGAAGCACCCAAGGTCAAAGAAGTCAAAGTGACCTAAAAGAAGAAATCATTATTTAAATGATAAAGTAA